>CM043875.1:43661380-43971658 GCA_023846275.1 Vanilla planifolia | reverse complement strand
GAAGCAATCCATAACATGAAACTTGTTTACTACCTAATGTGGACCATACCGACATTTAAACGCAGTATCATGGCAGTGGGATTACTAAATATGGGTTATGCTGGAGTGATTGAAGTTAATATCAAAGGTTAGGTCAAGCACAAGTTCCAAAATTTGTGTTGATTTACCTTATTCTGGTGGACAGGTCGAAGAGCCCACAATCCTTCAGCAAACCTATCTAAAGCATACCCCTCCACATAAAGTATGTTTGGCATAGGCCAATATAACATTGCTGCATTTAGAACCTATCATTTTTACCACAAAAAAAAAGTTTAGGAACATCTGACATGAGAACTTCTATGTTAATAAATGAGCTGAAATCTCAGAACAGTTGTCAAACTAATGGTCAAAACCAAAGTCCACTGAAACCAAGAAATCCATGAATAAAAGGGAGCTCTATGCACATGATGTTTGATGATAAGATATAGAAACATGAAGACAACTTTTGGTTACAAATTAAATTGATGGGTCACATCAAATGACTAGCAAAATGACAGCAAAAAAGAAAATTTATGCATCCATATAGAGCAACCAATGGTGAAAAGTAATATAACAAGCTGAGTTCTTTGGAAGCCCTCTCTCTCCTTTGTCTCAAACTCTATAAGCAGAATCATCTTTAGCAATTTAAGGGTAAAATGTAACAAGATCCCAGTGATCTACAGCATTGTGATAACCAACTAGATTCCTCAAGTTTATTAAAATTGCAAGTAGGCCTTTAACAACATAATGGAGCTATTATGCCTGTAAAATTTCAAAATTGTCTCCATGTTCATATGCATGTGATTTGGTTTTTCAAAAAATGAACTTTTCATTAATTCTCATTGAAACCTAAGGCATTCCTCTAGCCTACCCTAGAGCCTTTATTATTGAAATATTTTTCAACATGGGTCTCAGGACTAAGCCTTGGCCTATTGCAGGACCCTTTTGTTTTTGTCATTTCACATTTGATATGAATTGGAGAATTTTCAAATACAAAATTTTTAACAAAGTTTGTAGAACTTTGTCCAACCACCAATTTCTCTAGGTTGGAACCTTTCTTGTTTGGTGAAAGTTTTTAGAGCTTCTCCAACCTTCACTAAACCAACTATTTAATACGAGTACATAAGTTGAAATTTCTGACATGCCTTAGAGCATGTTTTTCCAATGCTCCTCTTCTTATACTTTTGTCTTAGTTGACATTCAATCGAATTTGAAGCTAACTTCATTGACCATCAGTGTAGATTCGTACCAAGTCCTCAAGCATTACAAGAAATAGCTATGCTAAAAAATTAATAAAAAAAATAGGCACAAGATATAATATTTTGAATACAAAGTAAAATCTAACATTCAAACTCAAAAAAATTAAGAAATTGGAAGGGAATCCCTATCCCTAAAGTTTTATTTTTTCTTGAAATTAGCTTGTTTCAAAGATGGAGAGATCTAAGGGTTTAGTAAGACAATCTACAAAAGAACTTTTGGTGGTCTTTAACACCAAACAAGATTTTTCTATCATCGAGACTCTTGCCTATAGTGAAGATTTGCATTCTCTCAAGGAAATCCAATTTATCACCTCCATTGCGGCTTTTGGATTCCCAAATAATTCTTAAATGTGGATCCCAATCTTGCTGCTCTCTTTCATCTAAAAGAACCAAATGGTCCTACAACATAACGCACTTTTGAATTAGTCCCCCGACATTACTTCAATTATGCTTGGGTTAGTCCCCAATTGATGCTTCCCAACATGATACCAAACATAACTTAGAAATCAATATATATCAGAGACATTTTGAGGTGATATTAATGATGTTAGATTTCTACTGGAGATCTTTGTCTAGGGGATAAGTAGGCTCCATTGGACTTGGATTAAGGTCTTTGATTGCTTGAGAGGCCTAAAGGGCCTTCAAAAAATTCTTTAAGTCTTAATATATAAAGGCATATCAGATTTTGTCTTGGAGGTATAGGCCACAATCTTTGAGCCCCAAGCTTATGCCTATGGTCTTTAATTTTTGCATATCCTCTTTAGCAACAATGTATTAACCAACTAACTAGAGAGTTTGACTAGTCTTAACTAGGCATGAGAAAGAGATTCGCTAAGCCCAAAGGGCTTCAAGACTAGACGAGGGCAGCTATTACCAATTTTTTGGCCCCATCAGCACAATCCCAAGTAGCCTGGTGGAACCTCCACAAGTAGGCTTGAAGGGGTTCATAACCTCCTTGGATAATGGCACACGTTGGCATTCATTTTCTTGATTTTTCAAGAAAAAAAGGCCAACAAAAAGTTCCGTTAAAAATCGACAAAGAATTAGAGTTCTTGAGAAGATGAAAAATCACTCAAAGGAATCATCCACTCTTGACCAATAATTCGCATAAGTCACACGACACTAATTGAATTATAAGTATAGTGTTGAATTCTATCATAAGTGGTCTGCTGGATTTCTCAAGGTAAAATTGGACAAAGGGGTTCTTGTACTTCCAAGGAGTATCCATGTCCAAGATGAGTTGGACAAAGGGGCTTCTCCTTCGAATTCTACTAATTTCATGGCAATAGATCTGACTTTCAACCTCATCACTAATTGTGGCTTAAGAAGTACCACAAGCAATATTGGGCATTGTAAGAGTTTAGTGAACAATTCTCAATCATACTTACTATTGATGCTGAACCCTTAGTCCTCATACTACTAATTTAATAACAACAAAATCATTGTATTATTTTACTAATATTTTTTTAAGTGTTTTAGATCACATATCTTAATATTAAATAGTATAATCAATCAAAGAGTTTAGTCATTGACACAAGTAACTTATTGGCGATGGTTTGGTGTTAGCCATAACTAATACCATGAGGAACACAAAACTTGAGCAATCAAGGAGAATATTTTTTCTTAATCATCATTATTTACTGTACAATATAAGACCTATAGCAATTGACTTGAGACACCAAGATTTAGTATGAGTTATCAAAAGTTGTTAAAACCATTTTTTTACTCATTTATAATTTCTTATATATAATATTTCTTATAATATAATAAAATTAATAAGTTGCATCACTTAATAAAATTTAATCAAATAGCAATTAAAATGAATATGAATTAAGTAAAATATGATAAAGTTATACTAATTGTACAATAAAACGATATTATTATCATACTTATACGATCAATTCATTTGAGAAGATCGAACAAAGAATCGAATATGGCAATCTACTTTTGAGTTGATATTTGGAATGTTCGTACAATAAAATCTCTTTATCGTACTTGTATAATTCTTGTGTTCCAGAGTTAATTGTAACAAACATTTGTACAATTATATCATACAATATGATATTGTATTATTATCTTTGTACTATCTTATTTGTTAGAGATAAAAGTTTAACTTCAACAATTATGACAGCTAAAAAGTTTCGTATAGTACGATTTTCGTAGTTATGCTTGTACATTCCTGTGATAATAGAAATAATATTAATTACTAAAAACTTTGTATTAACATGATTTTCACCATCTAATATGATCCTTATAAAACTTAAGAGATGTAAATTGAATGCTAGAATAAAGAAGATCTATATGCTTCATACATGTATGATGATCTCATCATATAAGTATGATCATATGTTTGTAGTAATTTGACCTACTCAAGCAAATTTGAAGGGTTGGATGATCAGCATATTGTAAGCATCATATTGTATAATCGTTGATTAGATATATATGATTAGTATAATAAACGTGAACAATAACTGGTTTGACAAAATTTTAGAAAATTTTATTATAATCATTAAGGATTGTTTGGAATGAATGGATTGCTTACAAATATATATATAGATAACCCAAAACTTAGAAAATAGATTAATATTCAATTACATATCTTTAAGGAGTTTTACTTGAAAATCATATCCAACCCAAGAAAGATGGCAAGGATGCATCGATTTTCGTCTTCATCGTCATTTTTAGCCATCACTTCAGCATATTGAGTTGCATTGGAACTTACTTTTTGTCGTTTTATTATGTTATAGTATGTCTCTTGATTAAATTGTATTACATTATAATATTTTGTATCTTAAGCTTTTATTTTGATTATTTGTCCCATTGTTATGATTTTCTATTTGATTTTTTATTGATTTTTTTATTTTCTTGTAAGAACTTTTGGACTGATAATTTGTAAGAGCCTTTGACCCAATATTATAGACTCTTATGAGCCAATGTTATAAGCTCTTCTAGGCTGATGTTTTGTGGGTCTTCTCACCCATTGTATGATTTTACTCCTATCAATCTTTTAACTAAGGATAAACATGGATCCACATTTAGATTGAACAACATAAAAAAAGTTGTATATTTTCTTATTTGTACTCTTATATAAACAGTTTTTAATTCTAATAATATTTTATAAAACAAGTTTTATAAAGATCATTAGAAATTATAAAAAACTTTCATTGTTATATTTGAGACTATTTGAATTTACAATTCACACAATTCATCACTCTCTTATAAGGATATCACACTCCCATAATTTGTTGAGGGAATGACCAAGATGCTAGATGAGAAATGCCTGAGGGATGGTCAAGAAAGATCTCCAAAGAGTGTTAGGCCTATGTGGGAATTGAACATATCTACAATTGTACAAATCGACAAACCAATGACACTAAGGACAGAAAGTTGGAATGAGACAGTCAATAAATACATTTTTAGTGTACTTACCACTTTTTTCTTAAATTGGCTATGAATTTTGTATGGTGATCCTAGCTTTCTACATGTTTTCCCATCAATAGAAAAGAAAGAAACAAGAAAAATAATCAAGCATCAAAGTTATGGTACTGTAAAAAAAGATATCTTTTTGCATATGAGAGAACATATAAGGATAGAAATACGTTGGGATGGGAGATGACGCAATCAGCCACCGCAGTGAGTGTTCTAGCCACCGGCAAAGCGTCGCCCGCGTATCCACCAATGGCCGCACCAACACCCGTCGGCACCACCATCACCGTAGTATAAGGCCGCTGGTATTTCTGATCCCACAGCGTTGGTACAAACAACCACCCGACCGTAAGAACCAAGAGGAAGAACGAAGAAGGCTAGACGAAAAGAGGAATTTGTCTATTTCTTACCGATGCATTTAGGTAAGCAGAGCAATCGAAGCGTGTCCGAGGCCGATAATGGCTTCTAGAGAACACCGGCGACGAAGAACTCTTGCATATCCCTCCCACGTACAACGAACCACAGAGCTCCACCGCCATTGGATTGAAGGACGACGCAAAACAAACATCCCGAATATAATGAGGTCACCAAAGTGGATTTACGTTAAATACTTCAATTTTTAAGCTATATTTATCATGATTTCATCTAGAAAAAAGCATTTCAATAAATAGTGATGGAACTTTTAAAAAATATTAAAAATTTAAAATTATAATATAGTGTATAAATATTATATTTTTATACATATTAACTTTTTAAATTACATTTAAATCATTATATATCAACTGATTGTACGAAATCGATCAATTTTATCCATTTCTTATCCATTTCACACAATTTGCTACCAATTCATTAGACTTTATGATTAAGTACGTTTTTCTATTAAGCTACTCTTTCGAGACAAATGAACAACAGTTATATTTCTCCTAAGTAGAATTTGATTGTCATGAAACCTTCAAACCATGCATAAGTTTTAACTGGTTTAGTTCTAAGCCAAAAGCTTCAATGGCCTCATCATTGCATTATCCTCATGATCCAATATCTGAAATAAAAACAATCAAAATAATGTGAGCGTTACATTTATAAAATATACAAAAAATTAATACTGTTGACAATTCAAAATAAATTAAATTCAGAGGGAACGAGCTACTTACGTGGCAGTGGTAGACGTAACCCGGCTCGGCCGTGGCGTCGAACGGATAGGGCTCTTCGGTTCGAAGCATCGCAAACCGAACAAAGATACGGGTAACGAATCCGGGCTGCATCTTGAAGACGTTCTTCCACCCGCTCTCATGGCCCGGCACCGGTTCGACCCTTCCATGAGCAGCGTGATCTTCCACGTGGCAGGCTTGGGCGTCGTTGATCCTCATCATGCAATCCTTGAGCTGCTCCAACCCCATCAGCTTACGCTGCTCCATCACCACGAAGAGACCAAGGTGGATGTGAAGCGGGTGGTTGTCCTCCGTTAGATTGATGATGTGCCACAGCTCCCCCGTTCCAGACCTCGGCGTCTCTGTCGCCGCCTCCTCGAACGACCTCCCGTTCAGGTACAGATGCGTCGGTTCGCCCGTCGCACTCTCGTACTCGTACATAGCGATGTACCTCTCCGCCATAGCCTTCTCCGTCACCGGCGGAGGTGGCGGTGGCAGCAACTTCCGCGGCATCCACGAGGGGTCGCGCTTTCCACTTTTGCTCCGGAGGATGACGAATTTCATGACTCTGGAGGAAAAGGCGTCGGGAGAGTCGCCGGTGGGGTACGGGTAGGCGGCGTCGTTGAGGAGGAGGGCGGAGTCGGTGGTGGATCGAGCGAAGTCGACGACGACGTCGGCAATTTCCGAGGGGGCAAGGAGGAATCTACGGGATGGAACTGCAGTCGGGAGGTAGACGGTGTCGGAGGCGATGTGGTTGAAGCGGAGGGAGTTGGAGAAGGAGAGGCGGAAGAAGCGCGCGTTGCTTGCGTTGATGATGCGGAAGCGGTAGGGGCGGCGGCGAACCCGGAGGAAAGGCCAGACCTTGCCGTTGACAACGATGGCAGGGCCGAAGAACTCCGGCTGCCATTGTGGGTGGATGGAAGGGTTGTTCCCCGTAGAATTGATGAAGAGGGAGCCCTCCGACCGGAAGGAGCGGTCGAAGAGGAAGAGAACGCGCTCGAATGAGGCGGAAGGGAGGCCGAGAGGGGACTCGAGCGATGGTGAGCGGATGAGGTAGGCACCGAAGAGGCCGGCTAGGATGTTAACACGTGTTAGGCCGAGGGCATGGTCGTGGTACCACAGGGTGCCGGGGTCCTGCACGTTCGGGTGGGCGTTGGTCGAAGACGCGAAGGTGGGACCCACCGACGAGAGGTTTGATGTGAACCAAGCGCCACCGTGGCCATCGCTTGAAGGGGGTTGGATACCGCCGTGGAGGTGGACGACGGTCGGGATTCCTCCGGCGGGGGAGGATGGGCTGGCCACCGGGATGGTGGGGTCCCACGGGAGGATGTGACGGGATGGGAGGTAATTGTACCACGTAATGCGAGTTGGGACTCCTTGTAGGGCCTCTATGGTGGGGCCCGGGACGGTAGCTTTGTCACGGGAAATGCCGAAGGCAAAGACCTTAATCGGTGGTAAGTCACGATGGAATTTCTGTGGATGAGTTAGGCATGCTGACGCGCATCAGTAAAAGACAAAATCGTTTAATAAAATAAATTAATATTTTTAGTTTATAAATGCATCGACTTGGAATATTTATATTAATAATATTGTTTCATTCCCAAAAAAAATAATTAATTACTTAATAGTAAACCGGTCAAGATTCAAAAGAATATAATTGGCAGGCCGTGAAAACGAACGAACAAATATAGACAAAATAAGTGGCAGACAACCGCAGAAATTTAGTGGCAAAACATGGGCATCACGCATAGAATCTTCAGATGGGGTGAAAATATCTAAAAAGTTGACTAATAAATCTTTTTCAGACCCAAAGAGTCATTTCAGGAATTAAACTTTACCATTTTTATTTTCTTTTTTATATTTTGTTAATTTTCCTCCATGTGAGGCGGCTTTAGGTAACGAAGAATTCTAATGAACAGAGGCAACTGGGAACTGACCCATGTCTTGTCGTACATGCCGATGGCGAGGTGAGCGGGCTCGACGGTGCCGTTTCGGACGCGGAAGCCGCGGACCTTAGGCATGTCGGGGAGCTCGTCGACGAACATCTGGAGATGGGCAACGTTGACGAGGCCAACGCTGCTGGAGAAGGTTCCGGTGGTCGCCGTGGAGAGGAGAAGGACGAGATCGAGGAAGAAGACGTGTTGGAAGAGAGGCATCTTCTCCATCTCTGCGTTTCTCGCCCGCTCTTGCTTAAGGAAGCACTCAAAACTTGAGATCTGAGCCGGCACATGGTTTATACTTTTATATATGATGCCGAGCCGGTTCTTTCAGCTGATAGGGCCCAACGTTGTTAATTACGTTATTTTTCATGTATAATAGTTTCAAAGCTAGTTCTAAATTTGAATATTTCATCTCCATGTTTAGATCTTAGCTAAATACCATTTCTTTAATAATGCTGATTATTTATATGTGAATTATACATTTGGACTATAATTGTATAATTACAAGTGTTAATAACACAAGGGCGGGGCCTTTGCTTAATGGATCGCCGGCAACCCCTAAACCCTTCGTTTATACCATGTTGACCCAGTTTTACTCAATGCTTCCACAGTATTCCATCCAATGAACAATAAAGGAACGTATGAGAAGAAGAGATGGTGGTATGCAAGCTTTGCCTACAGCCCACTTTGGCCTGTGAGAGTGGTCTATGACTTGATGTTTCATGGGATTCAAGAATAGATTTTTATTTGATTCCTAGTGAATTTGACCCAACTCTGAAGTTTAAAGGCTCAGGAGATGGATGATTGAATTGGTTGAAGAATTGGAGAACTACACCAAATAAGTTATAGAATCTTTGTCTTTGCTTTGTCTAGAAAAATGTTTAGAATAAAAGAAAAGATAAAAGATGTTTAAATCATCATGGTTGCTAGATTTCTAGCAGGAAACTTTTTTATTAGACTTCAAACACTATTCCAATTAAGTTGTACCATTTTTTGTTTATAATTACATAGAATTCATATGAACGTACAAAGAAATGAAATATTAAAAAAAAATTGACTTTAATTGAAGTTGATAAAAGTGGTTGAAACTTGATTTTTGGGGTTGACTTTGAGAGAGTTTCCATGGAACTCAACCAAAATCAACATAAAAATCATTGATTTTCATTAAGGGGATTATGGTATGCAAAAAAGTGAGAAAAAGATATGAAAGAAAAAAAAAACATAATGATTCGAGTGAAAAATCATAAGATTGTATAAATTCAAAACAAATTGTAATTTTTTTCTTTATCTTTACATAATTAATACACTTTTATCCAATTTTTTTAAAAAATCAAATAATAATTTTATTTTTATATATTTATTTTATGTCTAATAATACATTTCGATCACATTTTATTGAACGACATTATTTTCCAACTGCATGTTTCACACTCACCAACAACATCATATTTCAACATAACCTTAACAAAGCATCATCACTAAATCCTTTAAATGATCTCAATTTGCTATGCAAACAACCAAAGTTGTTTGCTCTTCAAGGAGCGAAAACCTTGAATCAAGAATCCTTGTTGTGGTATTAACTTTGAAATTTTGCTTATTGCATCATGTTGATAGCCATTAATCAAAGACATGTACTTGAAGCAATAGGCATAATTGAAGTGTGTTGATTAAAATCCTTAGACAACTGTATCATTCGTTTTTTTGTTTTCTTCCAAAATCAAAGTTCATAAGGAAATTTCAAGCCTCTTCTGCAAAGCTTGTTCCCTGGATATTGCAGGTTGTGTCAGCTGTTTGGGTATGGGGAGGGGAGGCATATGGACTTATCAAATACTCAAAAGTTGAGGCATTCATCTACACAGGATTGTTTGATGAACACAATGAAGAAAGCTGCAGTATCAGAATTCTTTTGTAATTTGAGGAAGAGGAAAGGAAGTGAAGAGCTAGAATAATGTAGGAATAGGATGTACCGAAGAAGACTTTCTTCATTATAGTTCTTCCTAAGTATGGAGTGATAACAATTTAAAGAGAAGATTTAAAGAATCCTTTATGGAGTATTGTAACTCTGGTGAAGAATTAATGAGATGCTCGATGTTGATTTTTGATTACTAGAAGTAATTGACTTGGAATGTGCTTTACTTTTTAAAAGCAAAGAAGGTTGAAATGTAACATTTAAGAAAATTTAATAATGAACTTTAGATCATTTTTTATTTTAAACCAAGTGAATCCAATTACTTCTTAGAAGATAGCTAAACTCCTTGCCCTATCAAAGATGGTTTCAAGACGTTGATCATTTGCATTAATAGCTTAAATCTGTTTCTGACATCTTTGTTTGAATTTTCATGAACCATTGTTGTTATTCTGTCATCTGATTTCTATGTTAACTATGCTTGGATTGACATTAGAGTTCTAACGTTGTTGTATTTAAGAATTCTCTAATGATTTGTATATTATCTTTACAAGGAATTCTTGTAGATGGATTTGTATGAGCCACTTCACGTATACAAATAGATAACTAATCCAACAAATCATACAAAAGTGATGCTCCTTTGATTACCTTTGCGGAAAGGTATCAAGCAAGAAGCTTGGACTTCTTCTTTACCAATAGGCTGCACATCTTATGGCAAGCATCAACAATAGAAGGGTAAAGTTTGGGCTGTTTGAATTGAGCATAGTCCTCCATTTTCTCTAAAAAAAAATTGCATATGAATATAAAAATGGTTTATCTTCATTTATGCATTCTGTTTTCAAGAGGAGTTACTAAACTATCTCAACAGTTCATGTTAACCAGTTTAGAAATTACTGTAATTATTTAAACAACAGAAAAAACATCTATAGAAACCTACTTTGCCTGTGAATTCAGCGTTCCAGCTTAGAATAAAATATTGCACTGCAGGACTTTTTGTGCCATCAATAAAAGCTCTTAGGTATGCACAACATAGGAGACAAACAAAAATAATAGCTCTCAACTTGAAACAAAAAGATTTTATATTTATTTGTACGTTGGATATAACGTTACAATGTGTGACAGCCAGGAAAGAAAAGAAGGCAAAGACTATCCAACATTGGAAATGTACAGCTACTTGTTATCTTCTTGTTGTCCGTGCTCTTGTAGACCTACTGTTCTTCTGCTAAAGATAAGTTAAAGGCACAAAACCTGCATGACAAATGCCATGCTGAAACGGAAGTGAAGCAACATCTGCTTCATTTAACGTCATATTACTTAACCATTAGTTCATTAGCATTTCCATTAACTCTTAAGGCAAAACCTACAAATGTCGCCACTGTAATCTTTTCAAAGATCAACAAAGAAGATTTATCTGCAGCTACCGCAGCAGCTTGAATCTCTGGCAAAAGAATCTTATATATAGCTATAAACAGATAAGTATCTCCCCAAGTTATCTTCTCACCACAAACGGTTGCAGAATGAGCTGGCGAGAGGGTAAAATGCTTAAACTCGGCAGGAACCTGCTGTTCTTGTGTCCACTTCCGACTACCTACAAGACTTGGATCTTTCCTTCCGATCGCCGAGGGTTTTGTGCATGAAAATAGTAAAATTTTCAGCTCGGGGGCCCGGCTTAACAGCATCGGCATTCTTCCAACGTGAGCAGGGATTAGCCCACCAGCTTTTCTTGGCAGAGCACCAAGCTCCAGGGATCACCCCATGACTTCTTCTTCCAAGTATCTTCTCATCAACCATGTCTAGTACAGCATCGTTTCCTCCAAACTTCCTTGCAAAAGGCATTCCAGATTCTAACATTTTATCGAAATGGGTCTTGTTCAAAAAGCGTGGCTCCACTTGAGGAGGATTGCTGTTCCATTCCACAAACCTAAGGTCACTGTTAATGGTTGTGTTCTGGAGCCCGGGATTGTTGCATAAGACGGACTGGAAATAGCTCTCTTGAGAGGAAATGACGTTTGTGAAGTACAAGAGGAGTGAGCGAGGGAGATTATCCCACCCAAGAATGCAGTATTCGATGAAGGACCGACTTAGAATGACCCATGGGGAACCTGTCGATTAAAGGCATAGGATGATGAACATCTAGAAATGATCTTAGAGGATAGAGCCAAAGATAAAGAACCTGTGAAGAATTTGAAAGATTGTGGCATTTCTCGCTTCACAGAAGCTTTGAAATAGTGAGATCTCTTGGATAGATAGATGCCCGCATCGACTATTATTGGCTCCCACCTCTGGGACCTGGAGGAGTTGAGCAGAAAAAGCTCAACATAAGAGGCAAAGCACATAATAGGAAAACCAAAGCCTGAAAGTGTGCAAATGTAAAGAATTGACCCATACTCTTTCCAATCCAGGTCACTGCTGTGATCCACAAAGTTAAGATCCCTTGGCAAAGAAGAGAAGACATGGATCAAATCTGCACTTTGGACCCAATTTAATTAGTTATGTTGCAATGACTCGACGCATCAAATTCGCACTTGGGATTAAATATCTCAGAGAAAAGAGATGGCCAGGAAACAAATGAATGTAACATTTGCAAAGGCCGTTTTGATTTATTGCATTGCATGAGCATGGTTGAATTAAACAAAATAGCATAAACAAATACGTGGATATAAGGTAATAGTATTCAATGCCTCCAATAATTTTTGGGCTATAAGAGACACATTAGGCTTCTTTTTAAGGATGGAGAATTAAGTAACACAATTTCCAAGTATTACAGTTATAGATCAAAGAATGAGATGATTAAGATAATATCACAACCAAATAAACGATGCATAAATTGCTTTGAATTTAATAAGCCAACAAAAACAGAAAGAAGGTTCTTCATTTCCAGAATTTCAGTCACATCATGTTAAAGCATCAAACCTTATATGCCTTTAAAATTGATTAAAGTACCCAAATAAGACATACTATTCATATGAGGGCATGAAATAGTTAAAATTATTTAAACAAAGCAAACCATGCAAGCAGACAAAACCAAACTGACTCAAGTAGGATTTCTATTGGAGCAATATTTTTAGTTTTATATAAGAATATGCTTGATGCATCAACTTGAACTCCCACTTAATAGTTTTCCGAATGTTGCATGCTTCATAAATTGGTGACTTC
This sequence comes from Vanilla planifolia, assembly GCA_023846275.1. NCBI lineage: Eukaryota > Viridiplantae > Streptophyta > Magnoliopsida > Asparagales > Orchidaceae > Vanilla > Vanilla planifolia. The sequence goes on along the minus strand of CM043875.1, from coordinate 43,958,805 downwards.
ACACTTTACAAAGCATCATAGAACATGTTCAAGAAGGTCACACTAGTCGAGAATACTAATAGAACATCCTCAATCTTACAGGTGTAAACAAATTGTTCTATTACTATGCCACAAATATCCATACACCGCAAGTGAGGTGCACAACAATGACAACAAATCTAAAGAAAACTTAGTCAAAAGTAACCCCTTCCATCATAATGATTCAAAAGATATTACAGAACAGGAAGTGCTCGGCATCCTCTTCTCATAAAACTAGTGTAGTTTAGCAAAAAGAAACTACTGAATAAGGATTCCAAAATAGGATTCACACATTAAAATCCACACCCCAAAATGTCCACTTTTTTCAAAGTAAAACAGAGGCATACATGGTCGAGTGCAAAGCATGAAAAACGGCTTGCTATTGTTTACTCCCAAACACATAATAATAATTCATGATATTGGCAAGGTAAGTAAGTTCAACACTCCTAAAAGAAAACAGAAACCACCAACGTGAACAACAGATTTAAGCCAATTAAAACACTTCCAAAAAGACGCATTCCATACACACAAAAAAAAAAAAAAAATACTGGAGAGTCATTTAACGCATTGCAACTGATGAGATATGAATTGTTACGAAGAAAACATCAATAGCGGAAGGTTCTAAAGCAGAGGCAGCCTGCTTAAAATGCACTGGAAAGATTACATGAATTCAAACAAGACAACTAGAACGAAAAAATTACCATGACATGTTAAATAGTGCAAGAAAAGAACAGAAGCACGAGAGAATAATAATACTTATGAATAACTCTACCAATTTCCACATAAACCCTTGATCCGAGCTCAAACAATCAACTTAACCGTTCAGTTCATAAAAAGCTCGAACCTTTGATCACAAATAGCACATATATATAAAATCCAACAAATCAACAAATCAAAAATAGAAGATTTCATTCAATGAAAATGAAAGTCAACGTCATATACCATCCTGAGTGACGAGTGGATAATCATCCACACTCAGTGTTATAAACCAATCCCACCCTTTATCCAACCGCAGGAGCACCGCAGCGGCATGCAGCGTGGCCGCAAGACCCGAAGACCCCATATAAGTCATCGCTCCGGCCTTGCCAACCACATCAACGTTTGCAAATTCAGTACTTGCCGGGATCGCCAGCTTCGCCGCGAAAGCGAGTGCGGTTCGCTCCCCATCGGACGCATCATGCGATAGGTGGAGCAGATAGCGATTTCTTGGATGGTAGACGGAAAGCAGAAGCCGGAGCATCCGGCGGCCCTCTCCACGGCCACCGGAGATGTAGTAGGCGAACGACGGAGGGCAGTGAGGCCCTCGGGGAATGTAGATGGACCCCGGCTGTCGTGAGAAGAAAACGGATGATGCTGTGAATCCTGAAATGGCGGATAGGAAGAGGAGGATAGAGACGAAAGAGACGGAAACAAGGAGGAAAAGGCATTTCTCGATAGCCATTCCACAGGGGAGTATTAACTAAGATTGGGTATGCTGAGAACGGGAGAGATTGCGATCGCGGAGAGTGAAGGCCGATCAATTGTTAGGATTCGGGCTCTACGGGATAGAGAAGCCATTGAAATCGTGTTAGATGAATCGTTAGGTTTGAAGAAGACTGGAGAAGGCATTTCCGGGATCTGAGGTGTTCTTTTTCTCTCTCTGGCTCGCTCTCTCTCTCTCTCTCTCTCCCTCCCTCGTACCAGGACGGACTTATTTCCATTGGGCCTGTTCGATATGGGCCCATTTCCGTTCTTGTTTAATTTCCAATAAATTAAGGTTTTATTTTCAGTCCTATAGAATTAATTTTTAAATTTTTCTGATGTCATAAATCTATATTAAATAAAACATAAAAATACACTTAATAACATATTTTTTTTATCCTATTATAAATAATTATTTCAAAATTCATTTCAATAAATTTGAGAAAAATATCGTTTATTATTAAAAAAATATCTTAAAAGTTTTTTTTTTTAATTTAGATATTAAACAATTATACTTGTCTCTCAATATAGTATTGGGAGAAACTTGTTTAGAGAGTTACATTTCTAACCTTGTTTCAAAAGATATAATTAACAATACTACTTAGATATTTTAAGATTGAGGGTTTGTTAATGAGGATGTTATTTTTATTTTGTTACTTTTTTATTTCTTATCTTATTCTATTTTATCTTTGTTAGTACATAATCTATTATTTAAATGAGTTCAAGATCATTTACTAATCAAATATTTTTACTATTTTTCTCAAAGATGTCACAATAGAACTATTCTAAAGATTATTACTTCTATTCACAACTTCGATGTACTCTAAAGGAAAACCCTCTATGATTATTTTTGAATTTTAAATGTATATTTAAAACATGCCAAAAAAAAACTCTCTTTATAAACAATTCAATAAATTATTCACAATTTTTTATATTTATTTATATAATTCTTACAATTTTATTTTACTTATATCTCAAAAAAGATAATTTGTTTTTAATATAAAAAATTAGGTTTTTTATGTCATGTTCTAACACTAAATTATTAAATCTAATTGCATTCGATTACAAGCTATAAATTTGGCATATTCTCAACTCTGCATTTTCTAATCTTATTATACTTTTATGATAAATATTATATTGTATTTTTTTTAAACAAATACGAAGGTTTTGTTCGTCTTTGATCTTTGTGTCTCTTCTTTTAGAAAGAAGAGATTTATATATTAGTTGATAGAAATATTTAAATAAATAAGGCATTAAGAAAACTCGTCGTCAAGACCTACAAAAGCATTGTGTTAATGAACTATTTTTGTCCCTTGGAGAAAATCTCTTTATACAAATACTACAAGGGATCATCTTCTAAAATACAATGATTATCTTCAACTTGAGTTATTTATCAATTAATGAAATATACAATAGAAGAAAAATAGAAACAGGGGACATGACAAAATAGAGCAAACATAAAAAATGCTATGGGAAAGAGATGCACAAGATACTATATTGCATTTTGAATAGATAAAACACTTAGTAAAAAATTAAACAATACTCTAAATAAAACTATTTTTGTTTTGTTAAAAAAATATTGCTAGATAGAAATATTGAATAATTATTAATTATATTATTTAAAATAATAATAACACAAATAATTTTATAATAAAAAAACTCTAATTTTCATCTACAAAGTTGTTTTAGTTTACAATATGAGATTAACTTCATAAATAAAAATCATAACATCTAAAATGACTTCTAACTTTGAAATATATTTTTTCATAAAATTGTAACACATGACATAACTCATTAGAAACCAAAACATTTATATTTAAGTCATTTAGAGAGATGATGTGACATATACAATAGATATGTTAGAATTGAAATAACTTGGCTTAACTTATGATCATATTTTTTTCTAAACTTAATTGATAGATGAACCTATAAAATTAATTATATCTAATCAAATTAATATTTTAGATATCCTTAATGAAAGCTATCACATTAATTATATGACATATTTGTCAAAAAATCCACATTATAATGTCTATGAGTGAAAAAGTTGGCTTTATCATACATTATCCTCTCTTTAATCATCAAGTATTTGACAATTCAACATGAAGATCCCTTATATTTAGTCTTACCTATTTTGGTGGAAGACTTTTTCACAAAAGAAAATGAAAATAAAAGAATATAAAATTATTAATATTTCATTGAATAATTTCATTAATTGTCAAGAAAGTTCTTAGCACAAATTTAATTTAATAATCTTTTAATTAATATTATATCTTTATATAATTAGAATTGGAGATTAATTTTTTCCTAATACATAACCTGGATTCATTTAAATGTAATTATGAAATTTAATTTAAAAAATCTTTTAAGTAATACTATATATTTATATTAATCTTTTTCCTAATACATAACATGGATTCTTTTAAATGTAATCACTAAAAGATTCATTGCATCCAAAGGTTAAAGATGAATGAATGCCTAAACAGAGGCTAAGGGAATCAAAACAGGCAAACAAAGAAACTCATGAAGAATTAAGTGTAAACCCACCAAAATAAACCAAATTAAAATCACAAAAATTGTATGTCCTCAGCTAAAAATGAATGAATGCCTAAACAGGTGATAGCAAATTGTTAATTATCAGTTCTTTCACTTTCTATCTAGCTACTGCATCTTTAATCAAGCAAACAACAACTGGGCAAAAGCCCTTCAAACTTAAAATGAAGTAAACATAAGCAGATAGAAGAGAGAAAACCTACAGAGGAAAAATGAACATAGCACAAATTTTGGAAGAAATACAAATTACCTAGACGCGAAGTAATTAATTGCTCCATCGAAGGGGTGTAGAGCTCCCTTCAATCCAAAAAAGGGCGAGGAAGAAGGGCCACGCAAGCTCCCGAGTCATGCAAACCACAATTCCATCCCATAATCTTCTTCTTTCTTCCTCTTTTTTTTGGTTGAAGATGGAACAGGACAATGGATTCCATAACCCAGCAGCACAAGTAACCCTCGAAGGCCCATGTTTGGACACGAAGGAGCTCTATCACTAACCACAAAGCCCTCAACAAATTAAGAACGCCATGAAGGCATGGTAGAGCTCCAAGGTACAAACAACCGGGAGATTAATAGAAAGATTCTCTCAGAGGCAATTCATCAAACAGTGCAACTGCGATTGCAGACAGTATTTTAATAAACAAAATTCCAATTTTATTTATTTAAATACATTTGACTGTTTAACAGCCGGCCGGTTCTAGCAAATGTCATCCTTATTTGTTATTTTAAGACAATGTTGAAAGTTTTAATTTAGGTAGGTTTCATCCCAATTTAAAGAATAAAGAGGTAACCATTCCAAGTTTTCTCATTTGGTTTAGTTTGGATTCTCATTTGTCGAATCAGAAAGTTTTTTTTAATCATTTAAATTATCTGGTGACATTTTTCATCTTTTTTCTTGTTATTATAACATGTTTGATTCTCAGTATGCCATTTTTCAATGAGAATTAAGCCCCCTACATTTGTTAAGTTCTATAAATTATTTAACTGTTATAACCATGTGAATGACAAATGGTATTGTGTTATTATGATGACAGCTCGAGCTTGGGCTCATCAAAAACAAATCAAACCCAAACAAATCCAACCTATGCCAAGCTCAGCCAACCCATTGGACAAAGCAAATTTAGGAATTTTTTTTATCATAACAGACAGATCTATCAATTTAAACGAAAACGAAATAATATAACAATCACGCAGAGGCCTAAACCATCAAAGAAAAAAATTATTGCTTGATAAATAGAGTGATGAGATACAAGCAACTATTATTCTACTCTAAGCCTTGCTGAATGAATCTGGTGTGCTCTTTTGAAAAAGGAATGATACAACAAAATTGGATAACAATCCATAAGAAGTTTAGAAGTTCTTTAAAATCTTATCACGTGATACACCATCAGCCACAAGCAATGATGTAACTTCCTGTCATATCCCAAGAGAGTAAGCTCAGTTTTTCTCATAGAAATGAAATCAAACCCCCCAGTGTTCTGAGAAAAGTTGATTCGTTCTTGAAGACAAACCATAAGATTTCTAAGCAGTTCAAATGTGTAACAGCTGATAACAGTTCATTAGACAAATATATAGTAATATCCCACAAACAAATGCTGCCAAAAGGCTTTAGGTAACTGTTCTATAAGGTTCTGTGCTTCTAGTTTTTAAGAAATTGACACTGAAGTCCTCCAAGTCGAAGACCCTTGCCAATTTCGTTCTATGAAGCATTGATCGCGCTACCTAATTGTTCGATATTTATACGGTAGTTCAACAAGTAACATGTTCATGTTGGTAATGTCACAGATGCTGCACATTTAGCATGGAACTTAGATGATGGATAAGTTAAATGTCTTTCTAAATTAAATGATCTTTAAAGCCATAGGGACTTCACTTATAAGGTCTAATACAAAAAAAACTAGAAGAGAATTTAGAAACATACTAGTTTGTATAACAAAGAAGCAAGAACAAGTGCAGATAATGTGAGTGGCAAGACTTTACTAGGCAAAATCATGAAAATTTTTTTGTTTAAACAAGAAGACAGCTTGCAAATAAATTACAACTATCGTTTCGAGGAAAATAAATAAAGGAACTAACCTCTGTCATTGCCTTATGACCACAGAGAACTGCTCCAGTTGATGAAACGTCGAATAATTGTTTAGCTCTAGAAAAAACAGCCTACAAACAATTTTCGAATTGTAAACTGAGAATTAAATTCATCTTTCTAATTCAGTTTCTATTTCATGTTAATAATTTTACCTGCACATAACCTCTTTTGCCTTTCCAAGTGTCATCTGGTTGGGATAAAACAGGTACAATTTTGACACCCGTGGACTCCCAATTCTTGAACCTATCCTGGTGGAAGAGAAGTAAATCCAGAAATGGATTTGGGAAAAAGAAGATGACACAAAAACATAATCCTCTTTCAAAATATCCCATCAAACCTGATAAGCCATTCTCTGAATATTTCTAGCTCCATAATATAGCCTTATGTCTGGTCTTTCATTTGCATTAAAGCCTGTCTCAATGAGAGAACGGATTGGGCTGCCATAACAAATATAATAAAGGAAAAATAGTATGTTATGATGTCCATATGCCTGAAGAGATGCTAATTTGATTATTACTTTGAAACCCATTCATCTTTTATGGTCAGAATTATGCAAAGTCCATTCAGGAATATTTATTCTGATCTCAGGAGGATCTAACAATTCTACTATAGACGAGTTTATGGAGATTTTTCAGCTCCTGTTTTGCATCAACTCTAGGTAAATCATTATCTTTTCTTGGTAGCAATATAGATTTGAGAGAGAGAGGTTCATGTAGAACCCCAAGCAACACATGAACAAACATAAGTATAATTATAGGTCTCTCCTCTTGCATTCTGTAGTTGTAAAGTTGTTTAGTTGCATAATGATTTGTTTCAGTTAGTTGTATAGTTGTTTAAAAAAAATCATATTGTTAGTGTTCATTATATGCCAAGACACAAATTCTGGAGATATTCAATCAAAACCGTTGGATATAACCAAGCTATTGATGTTTGACACCTAATATTAACTGCTGCAGGAAAATGATCATATCAATCCAACAACAATGATCATTCCTCGACTTGATCATTATAATCATGTTAAAAATTTGTGTTTAATAACAAAACATGTGCATCTTTGCTTTACTACCCACATATGCTACAAGTTACAACTACTTTTCTAGAATCTGACAGACTTGTGATTGATGATGGATATATTCAAAACATAGAGTTCTATTTTTTGCTTTTATGTCAATTTAAAAATCTTGTAATAGATAAGGTAGTTAACTATAAAAGTCAATTCGATTTTTTTATTTATAGTCTTTCATTTGCATTAAATCTTGCCTCAATGAGACAATAGATTGGGATACTATAACAAATAAAGAAGGAAAATACCACATTATAGTAACCATATCCTTGAAGAGATACTAATTTGATCATTATTTAGAAACTAATTCATCTTTTATAACTAGAATTACTAATGTAGGCTCAGACATGTTCACTTACCTACATCAAATCATGAATACTTGACTTGGAACCATTATTTATGTCAGGATGATGGTACAACTTTAACATCCACCAACAAAACGAATATAAACAATAGACCAAGCATTGCATCAACTACAGAAAAATCATTTTATTTTCCGGAAGGCTGCTGAGGGTCAATGGGTAGGAATCATATAGACCAAGAAACATATGATCAAGTGTTTTGTTTACTTAGTACATGTTTCTCCTTATGCATATTGTAGTAAAGTTAGGTTAGATTAAAGGTTTAAAACATCATATTATTAATGTCCTCTATATATGAAGCTCCAAATTTTGGAAGTGATCATTTCCAAGAATAGTGATACTTCCTCGACATAAAAATGCTATGAAGAATGTTAAGTATTACAGAAGATATCATATTTCCATCTTCTAAGGCAAATCATAAGTACCAAACAAAATTCAATGATAGATGTCGATGAGATACATCAAGGATTTAAAAAACAATAATGCACTTAAAAACTACAATCAAAGTCAAAAGTAGGTTGAAAGAGGTCATTGAATCCTTTGCTTGACATTCTATCGACCTTCAACACTTAATTCATCATCTACAACATGTTAGTAAGAAAACCTAGGTTCTCTTTTTCAATACTTCCCCATTGAATGATTCAACCCAAAATATTTTTTTTTTTTCATTTTAAACTTTGAAAAAGATTTCCAAAATGCTACTTAGACAATTCAATATATTTTAACATCTCTCTCTTGACTAGAGCACATATCATAAAATTCACATTAATGAGTCAACGTCAACGAGTAAAAAAAAACTAACTATAACCTTAAGGCAAAACCTAATAGTTACATTGACCATGGACCAAATGAATGACTATAGAGCTTACAAAGTTCCAAAGTCTAAAGAGTTCATTCGCTAAAAAGATTAAAGGGCGAGAAGATTGATGACTAAAGACACCATGCCCCACTCACCCCGACGTTACGAATCAATAATTCCTTTTTCTTGATAGCAATTTCTTTTGCCTAAATAGTGCATTGAAAGAATTGTTGACTAAACCTAACAATTGAAAAAATTGTGCAACACTAAGTTGTAAATCAATTATTTTCAATATTTTTTTGACTCTTTTCATCCACTAATATACCAAAAATTATTTAAATAATACTAGAAGTCACTTTTTGTAATTTTGGCCATTAATAATAATTTTATAGTGCTCTTCCCATTGTTTTTAGTATGCTCCTACTTCAAAAAAAATCCTTATTATTACTAGACCAATTATTATTATTTCAATTTGAAATATTAGAACATTCATGTCAAAATCACACAAAAGTATTAGATGTAAAATTACAAAACACTTGATTTTACCTTGCATTCGATGTAAAATACAATTCATCATTAGTGCTTTAATTACGAAGCACCTGATGATTATGCAATTATACTTAAAGTATATTCAAGATTCTAATTTATTGTAAAAAAGTTGCAAAATTATAATTAAGATGTATTAAAACCTATAACAAAATTATTGATTAATATTCACAAAAGTATGAATTACTTTGGTGGAAAACTTTTGCATTGGAGGATGCTCCATTGAATTTTGTGTTAGGATGTCTTGCAACAAGTTAAAATTCTAGTTTTCTCCATGGATCTATCAATCGTCACACTATGTTTCTTTTCTCCACTCTTATTTGTCAAATTCTAATTTTTCTTTTCAATTGTTGTTTGTTTACCTTTTATAATTATATGAGTTTTTGCATTATATGATATTATAACACACTCATGCATGTTGATGCTTTCATCATTCAATCATTTCATATACCATATATGCACACTATTGGAGTTAACTTCTCCAATGGTGACTCTACTTTGCTTTTCTAAATGCTGAAATGAAATGATTCTTATTTCTATATGAAACACACTGTAAAAAGCTTGATCATTCCTATGCATCATCTTAATGGTATCACAAATAAGAAAAACACATTCGTTGAGCAACTTGTGTCTGTATATTTAGCAGTAGCTTTATTTTCAAATAACACAACTGCAATGATAGTCAAACAAACAAAAAAGACCCAAATAGCAAAAAAGGGGAAATACTAACTTCCATAGAGCATTAATTGAGAACACAAACTGCTCTTTTGAACCACCAAATTGCACCACACTACTTTTTTTCTAATGACCCATATATATGGAAGATTATTGTAGTACTTTTGTTGCTAATGAAAACTTAAGGTGGCATTTGGTTTGGGTGTAAAGTTGAGTAACTTAAGATACCCCTAACTTATCCCAACAAACAGTTTGGGTTGCTTGATGGGCTAAAGTGCCCATGGGCTTTTAGGGTTCACGTTACAAAAACATTATGTTGACTTTTTCAGGGCCATAGAAATAACCCAAGAATTCAATAGACTTAATTGGCCTTGCACTTGAAGAGTTAACAGAATGATTTGGATAATTTAATTCATTGGATATTTGCGCAAATAATAAAATTCTTTCTTTAAGCACTAATAGTGTAACTCCATTAGTAGGTCAACAACAATGTTAGAAACCTACAAACAATTAGTGATAAGAGAAAGCAACAAACGATCACTCATGATGAATTGCAGACAACATGTGGTTTTTAAAAAGTAGCAACATATTTTTTAAGATATTGCTTTTCATATTTTATGATTTGTCATCATCAATTTTTTTAGAAAAAATACAATTAAATATAAAAGACGACTTCTTTTCTTATAGACATTTGGGTGGTCTTCTACTTTTATTAATTGAAGAAATAAATGAGCAAAATTATTAAACCATAAAAGAAGAACTTTTATCAAAATATTGACATACTTGATTAAGAAAATTATTAAATCACAAAAGAAGAAATTTCAATAACTTAAATGATTATTTTTCTTGTCATGTTAATGTAAATTGATTAAAGCATTTTCTTTCAAATGATTTAAAAGGTGGTCCTATAAATGAGACTACATAGACTTAATGGGAAACCAATCATATGAACACTTATCCCGGCCACCCTAACTTTTTTTAAACAGGGCCTAAGTTTCTAGGAGATTTCATTGCCTACCAACACAGAACTTGTACACAAGTTGCGTGTGATCCTTATTCTAAGTGTCCCGTACAATGAATTCATCCAACTCTTTAATGCATCTCTTCAGAGATTATTTAGTTTCATTTCAGCCTATATGTTTAAAACAAAACAAAATGACTAGAAAAAACTGGAGCTATTAGTTCTTTACTTTCTGAATCAATAGTTCTAAATTAAAAACATCTCATGAGTCATTGATATAAGATCAAACCTACGCATAAAACAAAGCATGAATCCCTAAAATTCCAAAACGCAATCTTTCCTCTGTAAAATTGTAATGAAAGAAATCTAGGGGTGTAAGCACTTCTCACCTGATACCAGATCCGGTGGCAAAGATAAGGACAGTTTTTGCAGAGTTCGGTGGAGAGATCCGAGCGATATCGAAGCCCCGACCCATGATCCCGCTGATCTCGACGACATCCCCGCTTTTAAGAAAGCAGAGGAGCTCCGCCGTGGATCCTGCAACCCTCTTGACGAGAAACTCGAGCTCTCCACGGGTAGCAGCGAGGGAAGGCGGAGAGGCGATGGCAAGGAAGGTGGGTTTCGCTTCAGTAGCAGAGGGGAGGCGGAGTTGGAGGTACTGCCCGGCGGCAGTGTGGGAAGAGGCGAGGTCTGGGGAATCGGAGACGTCTACAGTAACGTGGAACAGAGAGGAGTCTGATGACGCTGGGAGGACGAGGGAGAGAGGGGCCTGGATCCAGGTGGCTGATTCTTGGCGGACTGCAGCAGCGGCAAGGGAAGAGAGGCGGTGACGGAGACGGAGGACGGGAGACATAGAAGAGCTCGAGTGCGGGAGAGCGGGCGGGGCTAAGGCATGCAAGACGAGAAAAGGGGAAGATGTTGGCGATAAAGCATGAGCCAAAGAAGCCATTAGGACAGGTTTTGAGAAGCTTTTGTAGGCGTCGGAAGATGGGGAAGTTGGGCAACGATGGCCGAGGGAAGTGGGCTAGGCGGAGACGCAAGTTCACCGAACCAAAATTGATATTTTTCTTTAAATTACTTACCAGACCTTTTTATTTTTTATTTTTTATTTTTTATTTGCTCGCTTTCTGACATAGTCCAGTGGCCTTCATTCCTTCGAGTACTTTCAGTATTTTTTTTTTTTTTTTGTATTAATTGATCGTCTTCTAACACTACTAAAGAAACCCTTTTCATCCTTTACATAATTAGAGAAACTTTGCCATGTTACATAATTAGATCAATAAACAAATCAATGCTAATAAAAATAATAGGAAATAATTGTTGCTGATATCTTTAATTTTGTTTAGCATATATAAATCTTTAGCAATAACCAACTTCAATATACGTAACGCTTCTTCAAAACCGGGAGATCGAACACATGCATATGAAAAACAATGCTTTCAAGATATTAACAACCGATCATTCTCATAGAAAGAAAAGTAAGGCAAACTCTTAAATCGTTCCGAAGAAACTTGAAAGAACAATCAAGAACAAATGCCCGCATCATACTTATTGGGCTAAAGTCCAGAAAATGTTGGCATTTCATCTCTTTCAGATAAGTAAATAAATTTGAAAGTTTAAATAGAACTCAAAGATTGAAGTAGAAGACCTTTAATACAAAAAATGACCCGTTCTGGATGCAGGTAAACAGCATCTTCCTGATTATTACAGAAGAAGAAACCTTCCTTCCTTTTCCTCAGGCACTGGATTCCTTTGCAATCTTCTCGGCCTTGGCAATAACCTCTTCGATGCCACCAACCATGTAAAATGACTGTTCCGGGAGGTCGTCATATTTACCATCAAGAACACCCTACCAAAAAAGAAACAATAAGAAAACAGTATCCCTTTCAATAAAATGGTTGCTCTTATCATTAAACAATATAAAATTAGTCCTAAACAATGAAATTAATGAAACTCTTCCTTTAGTTTGGATGGGTTTTGAGAAAACTAAAGCAATCAAAAGCATGTTGTATTGTTGAAAACCAACCTTCAAAGTGTACATTTAATCACATTCAGGGCTCATTTAATTCCATGGACTTTCAAACACCTATAAACTCCACAATTAATGTTTCAAGCTTTTCAAATAATATTGTTTAATTAGATGAATTTCTGGTCATAGTCATATTGTATTTTTTTTATTGTTTTCAACTCATTTTATGTGCCCAAAAAACCAAGCTGATTTCAAATTGCAACTCGACAAACCATAGAATCTAAGGAATTTTGACAATACAAGGTTTCAGAAAATGAAAATTATCATAAAAAGATCAACTCTCCATAGCTAGGAAAGAACAGTAAAGCAAATATTATAAACTCCAAAGGTGCCATGGTTAAATGAAATAATAAAGCACTTTTGACTGCTCTTGGTCCATGGCCAAGGGATCAAAACACACACATTTAAGCTAACTTGCTGAACAATTACTCCTCGTCACTACAGGAGTTGAATTACTGCAAGGAGTAAAAGAAAAGTTTGGTTTCTAAGTCCGCTAGAGGTTTGTCTTCAGTGTATCCTTTGTCCAAATATTCTTGTCATTTCTAAAAAAAGTAAATTTTTAAAAGCATAATATCGAGTACATTTTAAAATCATTTTATGATGACTTTTTTTCAAGAACTTGTCCAATTACTCAACAATAATTGGTGCTAATCATAACCTTAAAAATTACTGGTGAATTAAATATTGTTTTCTTTTTATTTTTAAGATGGGTATTAAAATGTGGCTTATATTAATGAGTTTCAACGAGGATTATATAAGCGATCATCAAACAAACTAGAGGGATGAGATCAACCGTCAGAGCCACATGCCTAACCCATAAGTAATCATATGATAATACATAATTAACCACCCAGTGAATCGTAGCATTGTCTTTGGAGAAATTCTAAACCCGCAAATGATTGCAAAATAAATAATAGTTTATGATGATTGAGGCACAAAATTAAATGTTCTTTGGTAACCATGTAACTAATTGAGAAGAGTTTTCTGATTTATCCTCATGACGAGCTGAACAACCACGTAACTACTTGAGATGAGTTCTGTGATTTATCCTCATGACAAGCTGGGTATGAGGTATAAAGAACAAGGTCACCATTTTTTGATGAATCAAATTCCTTTTCTTACTAAGATTTAAACCATTTACCTGATTGGAACATTTTTCCCTTCATCGTTCTCTCTACAAAATTTTCTATTTCAAAGGATCCCTAGAGATTTCGTGGATCAATAAATGGGACAGAGCTAAAGAAATGTTTTAATAAAACAAACAGGTTACAATGACATACTGATAAAACTGACAAAAAACGATTGCTGGGAAATGGAAAGAGATGATCAATGGGTCTTGACAATTATTAATTGAATTAAAATAGGAAAGACGATGAGAAAAAATATTAAAGATCAGACCAAAATCCATCATTGATGTCCCTGAGAGATGCTTATCCCAGACAACATTCCAATCAGGTCCCTTGGGAGATAAATTCTGTTACCATTTGTCTAACTTTACATGATTAATAAGTTGCATGTTTCATAACAAACTTGTCTAATTTAGCACTCAAAATATCAAAACCAATATCCACTAAACAAGGGAATTTCATTATAAATAAGCTTGCCATCCTCCAAGCATAAGGAACAAGGGAACAACTTCAGTTGTTTGATACATTTTAGAGTCCTAAATCAGGTTTTGTATTGAATTGCTTAGATAGTTAAAAGATGGATATCAATCATGTCGCTTATCTGAAGGACTTTTGATTGTTAAGGCTTTAATTGATGCAGAAAGAAAAGCAACTTGATGCAAATACATTACAAATTGATGCACTTTTTTAAAAGATATTGGCATTGTTTATTTTTGTTAACAGGAATTTCTTGTATAGAGACCACGCCCTTTCCCTTGACTTGTTGAAGAAATAATAAGTGTTTTGCATGTCGAACTTGGGCATAGAAAAAGCTAGTACGATTTACAATCTAATAATACTACCAATGATTAGTGACCAATCTGACCCTTTACAAAGAAAGTTAGCTCAAGAGATTAAAGGCTTTAGGGTGCATCAAGGAAATGCGAAAGAACAAAGACAATTTTCAAAACTAGTGTGAAAAAGGAGTTTCAAGAAAAATTATTTGAGACCAAATCCTCATTGAAATTTCTAGGTATTAAGGAAGATTGCTCACTTTCAAAGATTATTATATCAACTCATGGAGAGAGTGGTGACATGGCAATCAAATTCCATGTATGACCTCGAGTGGCCTAACCAACCAGCCACACATTACTACATTTTGCTAAAATACTTGACAGTCATGAGATATCCTTAATTTTAGGAAGACTTTATATTTTGTTAATTTAATAGGATATGCTATATAAACCCATTGGATGTTAATCAATGGTAGTTATTTTATTGTATTCTCTGATTTGTGAGATTTTCACATCAATGAAAGTAAAAGAGGTATGGTCTTGCTTCTATTCTCATCCTTTTTTCTGGTTTCCTTGTACTCATCCATCCCACTTGCCATGAGAAAGGTCCCCCAAGTATCCTCTACATTATTTAGGAGTTAGCATGGGAGAGAACAAATCAGCCACATATCAAATTTGAGATTATCTTTCGACAACTCAAACAAAAAAACCCTTCTTCCCCTTAATCTATTTATTTCTCAGATTTATGCAATTTATTCACTCGTATTTATGCCCAATTCACATAAATCACTTCAAGTTAACCAGACACAGGGTTAGCTTTTCTAATTCAGTACCTTACCCTCTTTTTCATTTCTTAGCAGTATTATACCACCTGTTTTGCACAAATTTATTACCAATTTATTACAGCTTTAAGCCTTTAACATTGTGCTGCAATAAATTGAAAAAACAGTGCTTTTGATATATATCTATTTGCTTTCATCTTTTTTCCATTTTTTTGTCAGGTATCGCATCTCTTTCCAACCTAAACCTATAAACTTGTCCTTGTCAATTCTTTTGGATTATTTGAACAACAAAATATAACACACTCAATTTTAATTTGTCATTTCGCTATTAAACTAGAGCTGGAAGAGCAGACATCCAATAAAGTCCTATAAATATTTGATTTATACAAAAGAAACACAAACTATTAAGAAAGTGAAGGAAATACACTGCAGCTAATCCTGGATCAAGTCACAGTACATCAAGACACAGTTGACTGATTTGGTTTGATTGGTTAAGACGCCACCAGATCATTTGAAACACAAAAGATCAAAGTGCTGCCAGCTATGTAAAAAAAGTTGTCTATAACTTAAGGGGAAAGAAGGATACCATGAATATGAAATTAGAGGATTGTAGGCCAATCAAAAGGCTATTGAAATGGAAAATACGATCAAATATTTTCTAGAAAGGAGGACAAGTGGGGGGAATATTTAAGAGAATAATGAGATGGAAAAGAAGAATTAGAAGGAAAATAAAAGGAAGGAAGCACGAGAGAGTTTTAGGGAAAAAGAAAAGAAAGGGAAATACAAGAGGGAGTTCAAATTCCTTTTAGAGTAATCATATAAGATTAAAAAGAAAGAAATTATATTTCCATCAAAATCTCATTGCATATTTATGATTAAAAACAGCAAAGGCATAAAAATCAACAAAGGCCTAGGTCCTACAATAACCAAATAAGCTTTAATCCCAACAAAAGCAACAATTCTAGATGGTCAAAATAAAAGTTATCCTATGGTTCCTACTAAAGATAAAGCAAGTAACATAAGCTTATAAGATTAAACAATAATATGTACAACGTAAAGAGAAATGGACTCTCTGGAGTTATTTTGGTGGAATAAATCCTTGATATATCCAATAGCAAAAATATACCAACTCAATATTAGTTGGAAAGAATCATCTAGAATTGCATAATTGAACAAAGCAAATTTCTATTAGAAACAAAAATTTATGCTCTTGCGTTCAATAATGGTCTATATGTTTTAAAAAAAAAAAAGACACCCTATGTTCATAACAGCATTAAAAGCTCAATAAATAAGTCCACAAAATTTTTACAACAGCAGCAAGCCCTAATCCCAAGGACTAAGGAAAGTCATTGTAATTTGTCCATTGCAACTCTACATTTGTATTCAAGCATGTTAAATCCTTTCTAATAATCTCTTACCATGTCTTTTTAGGTCCAATTTCTCCTTTATTCATAAAAAACAAACTCAAACCCTCCAGTAAGGGCATTAAGCAACCTTTGCATTAACATGTACAACCAATCAAAACAACTCCTCTACATTTATACTCAACTAATGCCATACAAACTATCTTTCGAATATACCCATTTCTATTTTTAAAAAATAATAACTCGTCCATATCAACATACTTAACCACGACATATTTATTTTATTTGTATTTTTGAATCCCACCAAACAATATTTCATACGTCTCATAAAATTTAACATTAATCATAAAAAAGAGTTCTCAATTTCATCTAACATGCTTGGATCCTATTGTTAACACCCTATTATTATTTTGTGGAACAGAAACTCAAGATAATGGATCATTAATTCTTCAATATTTTATGATCCACAATATTATGCTTTGGCTTGCAATTCTATCCTAACTAAACTAGAATTTCACAAACTTGGATTTAGATCACATAAAATAAAATCCCTCAAACTCAACAATCATTCTCCATTGGTCAAGTATGACTTTAGATTCTTCCTTAGTTGGATCAATAAGTACATTATCATTAACTATAAACATAACACCATGGCATTGATATCAAATTTGCTAGTAAGAGCATCAAATCTCATGCAAATACATAAGAATTTAAAACAAAACTTTAGTGAAATTTAAGTATGATTGAAAATTCCTTAGCCCATACCTCTTGAATAAAGATGCTTGTTACTATTATATTATACATGTTTTTTATAAATATATATATATACAACACAAACTCTTTTCTTTGCTAGGGTCTTCTAAAGTCCATTTCTTTGTAATATATTAAAACAATATTAAAAGGTTCTTGCCCTAAATTTCTTCATTAGATCTTTCATTGAAATATCTACAAAAAAGCACATTCATCTAAATTTAACAGCCTCATATTATCAACTAGTACTTCCTTGTTGTCATCCTTAATACATTTTAATTGACTAGATCTTTAGTGTCCATCTACCTTGCATTAACAAGCCTATATGTGTGTCTTTCAACCTCTTTAATATCCATTTTTAGATGTTTTAGCAAAATATAAATATAATAAAAATCACTACACTACCAATAATGAAATTATAATCAACATTGCATGCTATCTGATTTTGGGTCAAAGTGTTAAGCCCAAAGGAACTAAACAAAATCACCATGATTCAATATACTTTACCTGGAAGCTGCTGATACTCTCTTTCAGCTCTACATATTTTCCAGCTGCACCAGTGAAAACTTCAGCAACATGGAATGGCTGGCTCAAGAATCTTTGAATCTTGCGAGCACGAGCCACTGTAAGCTTGTCATCTTCACTAAGCTCATCCATTCCCAAAATTGCAATTATATCTTGAAGGTTCTTGTAATTCTGAAGAACCTTCTGGACACCACGAGCAGTGTTGTAATGATCCTCTCCAAGAACATGGGGTGAAAGCATTCTAGATGTTGAATCAAGAGGATCCACAGCAGGATAGATACCAAGTTCTGAGATCTAACCATGAAAAAGAAACAAACCCAATAAGAGAAGGATCTATCTCATTACATTCATTTAATAGATAT
This sequence comes from Vanilla planifolia, assembly GCA_023846275.1. NCBI lineage: Eukaryota > Viridiplantae > Streptophyta > Magnoliopsida > Asparagales > Orchidaceae > Vanilla > Vanilla planifolia. Next base: position 43,940,572 of record CM043875.1, on the reverse strand, counting down.
TTAATAGAAGTAATAAAAACCTGTCGCGATAGCACAGTTGTAGCATCAAGATGCGCAAAAGTTGTTGCAGGAGCTGGATCTGTTAGATCGTCAGCAGGAACGTAGATAGCCTGCACAGATGTAATAGAACCCTTCTTTGTAGTTGTAATACGTTCTTGCAGTCCTCCAAGGTCAGTAGCTAAAGTTGGTTGGTAGCCAACAGCAGAAGGAATACGACCAAGCAGTGCAGACACCTCAGAATTAGCCTGAATAACAGTAAGGGAATTAAGCCTTCTATGTTCATATGAGGGTATTGCTAGCCAAGGTTCCAAAGCTTGGAGGCCAAACCTGAGTGAAGCGGAAAATATTGTCTATGAAAAGCAACACATCTTGCCCTTCAGCATCACGGAAATACTCTGCCACAGTCAAACCTGTCAGCCCAACACGAGCACGTGCACCAGGAGGCTCATTCATTTGCCCATAGACTAAAGCACACTTGCTCTCGCTCTAGAAATTAAAATGTAAATTTTCATCAAATATTATATCCTAAAGAGCTTAGCATAACAAAAGATATTACCTTAAATAGCACATAGTAAGAGGTGGGGCATGAAGCATTTACATTAAAAGAGAAAAATAAAATAAAATTGACAGCCAAAAGCTAAGACAATTATAAGAGAACAGCAATTATTTCCTTTGGTTGTAGTGCAGACCACTGCAACAATATATATATATATATAATGGTTAAAATAGTTTCGATAAAAAAAAATAATGGAAATGCTTGCCTGTTTATCTCCTAGCTTAATCACACCACTCTCAATCATTTCCCTATACAAGTCATTGCCTTCACGTGTACGTTCTCCAACACCGGCAAAGACAGAAAAACCACCTACCAAACAAAGTAATAATCAATGCACAAACAGTGATAATTTAAGGAAATGTAGAGAATTTATAACTTATGGCAGCAACCAACCATGAGCTTTAGCAACATTATTAATCAGTTCCATGATAAGCACTGTCTTTCCCACACCAGCACCACCAAATAGTCCAATCTTCCCACCTCTCTGATATGGCGCAAGAAGATCCACAACCTAACGAAAATAAACAGCAAGCGAAGACAGGCCATCGTGCAAACAAAAGCTAATTGTTGGAAATGCATTAATATCAACAAACGTCCTTCAATTGCTAAGGTTTGAACTTCATAAACTAAGAATAGCATATGATGGAGTACATTTCCCAAAAAAGCATTAAGAAAAACAAAAAACCAGTAGTACCTTAATGCCGGTAACAAGGATTTGCTGTTCTGTCGCCTGTTCAACAAACGCAGGTGCTTCACGATGAATAGGAAGAAAGTGATTGGTCTCTGTAATTGTATTATTAAATCAGATATAAGAATGAAATAAAACAGATAGATAAATGTCAACCAAACAGATGCTTAGTGTGAACTCAAATCAATTTGGAATTTTCCCTATAATTGCATCTGAAATAAATTAAATTAAGCATGCTTTCTAACAATGGCATTAACCAATGAATCAGTCAAACACGTAAAACATACTTATTTCGCCCCTCTCATCAATAGGTTCCCCAATCACATTCATGATGCGACCAAGAGTAGACCTACCCACAGGGACCTGCACATGATAAATTGATGCAAGATAATTGGAAACTAAAAACTGACAGATCACATTTCAATAACAATTTTGTAAAGAAGATTTTCATTGATGCACATAAAGGATCACGTTACTTTTGCTGCTATTCAAGAGTGTTAGAATTATATTATAGCTTCACAAGAATGAAGAATTTAATTCAAACATAGCTTATCAAGCAAAGTGACATGAATGAAACTTGCAACACAAACAATAGACGTGGTCTGTCAATAAAATAACTATAAGCATTTACAGGAATTAAAAATAAACACATCCAGAAAAATAATTATATACAGTTGCAAACAGCCTCCTTTTATAAACTTGAACTAAGAAACGACTGGGTTTATGCACATGCATAGAAGCAAAAAGGCTTTTGAAAACATTTCGAAAAAACTGTTACACCTCGCTGTATGAATTTAATAACGATCTAAAGGGAGGAAATAAACATTTGCAACACATTTGCTGAAAAACAGTAAAGAGAAACCATTGACCCTTGTCTAAACTCAAAACTGTAAAGGATGTTTACTTGTATCCTTTCGCTATCACGAGCATATCCTCTTCATGCACGGCATTTGATATTTTCAAAAACTTTATGACAAAATTAGCGAGCTCATTTACAATTTTACCAGAACCATAGTAAAGAAAAAAATTCCAAAAGGAGTCCAAAAACAGGAATCTAAAACCAGGATGAAAGATCATACGGTGATCGGAGAACCCGTGTTCAACACCCTCTGCCCACGCACAAGCCCCTCCGTCCCGTCCATGGCGATTGTCCTCACGGTCTTTTCTCCCAAATGCTGTGCAACCTCGAGGACTAAGCGGATCGGATTGTCTAGGACCTCAAGAGCCGTCAGGATAGGAGGCAGCCCTTCATCAAACCGGACGTCCACAACGGCTCCGATCACCTGACAAACCTGGCCAACGGCCCCTGCGCCAGTAAGCTCGTCAGTAATCTTACCAGTGGGACGTCCGGAGACCTTAGCTGGAGAAGGAGACGCAGGAGCGGGAGCCGCCGCTGCCGTCGCATACTCAACAGCACGAGAAAGGAGAAATCCGGCGGGCGAAGGGCGGGAAAACGGGGACGGAGGTCTGGGACTGGAAAAAGAAGGCTTCACAGATTGAGACCGCCGCGCTGAAGAGCGAAGCAAAGAGGAGAGGATCCGGCGGGTGGCCATGACCAATCCGGGCTGCTGCTTGCGATCGACGCCCTGTAGGCGATCGCTCTTGTAGACTAGGGCTTGGTTATTTGAAAGCCTTGGAATCTGGATCGCAACCTCAGCGTCACAGGGAGTACTGACACATACCGTCGAGATTCGTAAAGTCAAGGATGCGTGGAGATGGGAGAGCTTGGAGATTAAGGGCTAAGATGGGCGATGGATGAAAGGCAAGGCAGGAAAAATAGGCAAGAGAACCGGACTCGTGGCGAACACCAACAAAGACATGTGGACCGGGATTCTGATCTCCATAACTGGGAGAAAGAGTTTTCGAACCGGCCAGTCGGCTTGGTCACCTAATGTAATGAAAACACGAGTTCATTCGATCCATTTCAAATTTTAATTTGATTTAAAATGTCTGGAAAATTACACCGATCTAATTAGTTGCCCATAAAAATATACAAAATAAAATTACTTTTCCAAGATTTAAAATGGCTAACATACTCCATCTGCCTCACCAATTACTATGCATCAAATGTCTTAAGTAGAACTAACAGAGAAACGAGAGCAAAGAAGCTTTCAATTTATTGGTTAAAATGGTCAGAAATGAGAAACAATAACAAACAGATGGGAAAAGAATAAAAAAAAAAATGCAAGCAGCAAACTCAAAGCAGATAAGCCATTCAGATACAAGGCTGCTTTCTGGCTAAAGCTCAGGCGACTTGAACTAGGGAGAGCAGAGCATTTACAAGCAAGAAATCCAATAGTATTTACAGTAAGGCAATTCAAAAGGAAAAAAAGAGAGAGAGAGAACTCCAACGATAAGAATGGTCAGAACTGCTTCTTCCTCTGCATACTTCGATGAATCTGCCAAGTCCATACTGATAAAAAGATCACAAGAGCAGAAGCAACAGATGACCAGAAGACTATCAGCCATGGAGGCATCCGATGAGGAAATAGACCTGGAGTAAAACCCATCAAACTCAGTTAACTTTCAAGCTTGTGTATCAGATTACCAAAGAGCAATGGAAGCAAAAGCATTCACCATGGCCGAACTTGATGCACATAAGAAGCTCCACTATGCAAATTGCAAGCGAAAGCCAGCAAAATGCTCCCACCTTCTTCACTGGACTTCTGCGGTCAAGTAAACAAATTGATTCGTTTTTACTCACAAAGCAAACATGTTGGTTCTTCACACAACAGTTCAATCATTAAAAGCAAAAGGAGGGAGAATGGAAGAAGAATGGACCTGTCCTGAAGGTAGTTGTTGTATTCTCGTATGGTTGGTATTGCAATTAACCACCAAAGTATGAGCCTGTAGATGACTAGAGGATTTCTGGGGGGAATCCACAGGCAGAACTTGAGAAAGAATGTGTTGAGCTCCACAGTCATGAACACAACGCAAAGGCTGAGCACCTGAACAAACCTCAACGGACCAAGCATGGGATGCCACTCATCTTTATCCCATCGGGCCGGAGTGAACTGCCCCAAAGTCCTTTTAACCTACATCAACAATTTCTTCATCAAATGAACATGTATTTATTATATGGTGACAATACTATATAAACCCAATATATTTTTTTAAAAAAAAAATTGGGTTTTATTTGTGTTTAACCTCTATTTTTATCATTCAAGTTTAATCAAAACTTTATTTCTATCATAGAATGTAATTTGAATTTTATTTTCTTTTAAATATAACTTCTTTCTTTTTTTTATTCAGCATCTTTGTTTGAAATCATCTTTTGTAAACTCACAAATAATATTCAAAAATAGTTTTAGATAAAATATGAACAAGAAAAAAAATTGTAAACCATACACAAGAATAAAGATAAACCTACAAAATTTACCAACAAGCACAAGAAAAAAAACACAATCTCAAAATAAATTAAAAAATAAAATAATCCTTTTCGTATCTCCATATCATTATTTATTGAAAGTTATACATAATGATATGGAGATAGAAATCATATTATCAGTATATTTATATCACTGGAGTACAATAACAATTTCTTTTTACAAAAGAAAGGACACATTTCGGGTCTTTAATATCAAGAGTTTGCAAATTCACACATTGCTAAAGAAAGATATATAGTTAACTTCAAGTTCAATACTAATGAAAATTGTGGAGTAAATATAACTTATCCTAATTAAAAACAACATCTAGTATAGCTGATTTCCTTAATAAAATAACAAAAATGAAGATCAAACCATCAAATGAAATTAAAGAGATTGGATTGACTATTATTTAGATCACATTACTGTTTAAATATTAATACTCTCTATAAATTAGTATTGTCTATAGCTTGTAAATATTTTTTTCTACTTAATAACTACCTAGATAACTTTTAATTCTTTAATATCAAAATCATTAACATTTTGAAGTATTCCAAATTTGAATAACACATATATGTCATTTTTGAGTGAAAGATAGTTTTTATCAATATTCTTTATATATATCATCCAATTAAACACCCAAAATCTTTAAATTGTATTAGATGACATGAAAATGTCAATAAACGAAAAATCCCCTAAAGTATGTTTTCTAATGATCTCCATAAAGAATTTTAAAGTTAGAATTAAGACAAATATGTACTACTTGAGACATAACATATATATTAAAAGGGGAATTGAAAAAATCATTAGAAAGTTAAATCAAACTTTACATTATTTTATGAGAATAATGGCATGGTATTGTTTTATAAGCTTACAAAGTTTTTGTATCAAATGCTTATTACATTAAACATTAGTTTTTGATAGAATACTCGATGTATATCTATCATATGATACAAAGCACCACTATATCAAAAGGCAATTCACGATAATATATGGTATTGCATCATAAAACTTCTTATTATGAGTTAAAGATGTTCAAAATGAGAATTGAGTTGAAGATATATTTTCATTGAAACAAGTAAGAATACAAAGTATCGATAAGGAATTTTATAGAAAACACATCCACCAATTTGTTGTACCTCAACAAATGAGAGGGCTGAAAATGTTATAACTAACTATATGGTGTTACAATTAACATACAAGAATCAACACTTGATAGTGCATCATAAGCCAACAAAGTACTTGTTCCAATGCTCGTTAAACTCTTAATTATGCTTGAAATAATGCATATGCATATATATTATGAGCTTAAAGAATCACTTCCACAAATAGGAGAAATTACACAATAAAAGAAAAATATTTTGTGGAAGATTTCTTAGAAATCATTATACATTAGAAAATTAAACTTTCTTAATAAATTTCATATATTTTATTTATTAGCATCAACTTGAGAAACAATTGTGGTTCTTATTATAGGTGCTTTATAATGTTAATTATTAATATCCACATATGAAAGCATAAGCCTATAGATCTCAGCAAAAAAAAAATCTACTTCTCAAGTTATGTATCTAGTAAGGAACAATTTAATCATGGAATTAAGCTTATGTAACAACCTCAAAGAGATATCATAAAGTCAAAAAATACCAAGTTTTTTCAAGAAACAATAATTAATAGAAGCATACCTTACCAATGATGTTTGGCTGACGACTTATACCAACCCACTCGTATGTCTTTCCATCAAAGTATCTTACAGTATGCATTCCAGCCCATATACCTATGACATCAAAATAAGTTCCACAAAAAAAAAGAATTTATTAATGACAAAAAGAACTATGAGAAATGAGAATACTCTATTGATTAAATAGGGTGCAAAACATAACATTGCATGGGATCCTATGAAGAGACAAACTGACATATACACAACCTTATCAAAGCAACTTGATGACAACCTTAGCTTTACGTTAATGCTTCCCTTCTATTTGCAAGCTATAGAAAATAATTATTTTCTATTATTAGCTTTCATATGAATAAGTGTTTAAGCCAATTAAATATAAATACTATATTATATTTAAAATTATCTAAATTTATCCCATAAAATTTATATAAATTTTTGTAATTGCTATCTTATATTTCTATTTATAATTTTTTCTGAAGTTGTAATGTCATTTTAGTTATATTCTTAATCAATATGAATCAACCCGACTTTTAGTATGGTTCAAACCATTCAATTTTCTAAGAACGAATAACAAATCATTGCTTACCCTTTTCCCATGCTTAAGGCCAATAAGGATAAAGCTAGGTTGAGCAAATGTGCTAATGCCAATGAAATAAGCAAGCTTAATAGGGTCAAGCAAATATTTTTTTAAACAAGGTCAACTGCATCTTGTAAGGCACTAATGGCTACAAAATAATGTTCATTTATAAACTCAAGAATATTATTTTCAACTAAACCACCATTGAGGCACGTAAAAACATGCTTAGCATTAACCTCATGGTAAAAAAGGGTGAATGATAAATAAATAATTTACTCAAAATACATCTACAAAAAAAAGAGTAACATAAATATCATTTGATGTTGTCGGGTTCTTACCAAACCAATTGCAAACTAAAATGTCTAGAATAATACTATCCCACCAACACTCGTTAAAGTTTGGCAACATATGACGAAAGGTGAGCTGCAAAAGAACAACACTAAATGTGAAGAATAGAAATACTATTGACACAAATAGAAAATGCATAATTGGAGAGATTAACATGTTTTTAAATGAAATACAAGAAAGTAACTAAATTAGTTTTCATAAAATGATTGATAAGTTACCTCCATCAACTCAAAACCAATTGACAAAACCCACAGAAGAGATTGATTTCGAATCATTATGGCCTTGCCCCACCAACCAAATATATGTGCAAGTACAAACTCATCAAATAATGTTTCCTAAAAGTTCCAAAATACTAAAATAAATTCTTTAAGAAATTCTGAAACAAAATTCGTGAAGATTTACAAACATAAAAATTAAATGATAGTGAATCAAGACATCATACATATACATTGTTAAACCTGCTTTTGGGATTATCAGGCACATAGATGCGGCAATCTATTCCATAGGATCTTTCTGGTAGCTCTACATTAGAAAAAAAAGACTTAATCTAAAGTAAACAGCACAGACTTACTAAACATTATTTGATATTTCAATTACCGATTCCAAGATCAGGGTGAAGAAATTTCATGAACTTGCGAGCATCATCGCGATTCTATTCATAGAAATATTGAAAAATGATTAGAATATCATTGAAAGTAAATTGCATGCATATGATTGCATGAAGTTTATCATTATTTTGTCGAATCATACAGTTTCTCTGATGTTTAAGTCATGAATTGAAAGCTCTTTATAGTCACCTTTTAGATATAGCAATACCAAATACTACCATCAAAATCGCTTTTCCTTTCTTGAAATTGCATTCTCAGGAAGCCATGGGGATTAGAAGAAACAACATTTGACAGGCATTCAGTAAGCTAATCTATCTAACAATGGCAATCCACTAAGCTCAAATCATCCTGAAAACCTAAGTGACTATATAGCTTGAACAAAGTATAAAGGTCACAAGTTCCAACAACCAACAAAAAAATGATGACTAGTGTTTGAATTTGGCATGGATATCCAAAAAAGTTCGTAATAAAGGAAACATCATATAAGATGAAAGGTTAACAAATAAATGATGGTCCTATAACAAATTATAGTAAGCTTGAGAAAAATTAAATGCAATTTTCAAATTACTGCATTGAAGGGAGTGAATCAACAGAAAAACTCCTACCATATTGAACAAATAGTTAAAAACCTCTCATTTAAATTTCTATAATTAGCAGTTGTATACGATAATGCACTTTCTTAATGCACTATAGTAATACAGAGTGCTAAAGTTCAATAAAATCAGTTCTAGGTGGAGTAGAACATAGTATAAATAAAGCAACTAAACACGTTTAGCAATACTTAGCCATTAATGCAAAGTAATAATCAACTTAAATTCAATAATTATTGAATCATAAAAGTCTTTAAAGAGGACTTGTGAAACTTGCAATGGGCTAGATTTAAGATAAACCTGGAAAAGTAAGAAAGTGAGGGCAACAAGGTAAACAACAGCCATTCCATGAACCAACCTCCATATGGCTGGATGCGGTCTGATAAGTACCCTGGACAAAAAAAATAACAATAAAAAATATCAAAGACAACAATCTATTGTTGTTATTTTACCATCATACTAAACACAGTTGAAACATCAAAGGTTTTCAATATTTCAAATACATAACCAACATAAAGATACTAATGTTCCTTGCAATAGTATGTAGAATACAATAGTTCATCATGAGTTTATAATAATGTAACAAAAAGATAAATAACAACAGAAAAGATTTTAAAATCAACAATAAGTTCAATCGTGAAAAAATCGGACCATTTGAGATATAACAAAACTGGCTTATGTAATCCTACTCGATGAAACGTAAACTTGCACCTAGTATGACCATTTTTGTAGCATGCAAATTAGTTTTTTAAACATGAGTTGCTTGCTCTTACTATTCCAATTAACAAGGACGGGATTTGATTTTTCAACATTTATTGAATAAGTAAAGATTAACGAGGTAGTTACAAATAAATGTACAAAGGTACTAAAGTAAGCAGTAGGAATTCCTACTTACGTTGAAGGTGCTTGGAGCAAAGAATAAGCTAGAAACACAGTAATCATGGCCCAAATACCCCTGGAGGATACAAAAACAAAGAGTTCACATGAAATCGTATGATTACTAGGAAAATGGACCAAAACATAAAAGAAAGGCATTAAAAGTAGGTAGCATGACAAGGGGAATTAAATTAAAAAACTAGAAAAGGAACATTAGGAGAAAAGACAAACTAATAAGAAAAAAAATAGTAAAACATAAATTTATACCAGTTATCACATCTATTTGCTAAAATTTATTAAAGATCAATGGCCAAAATAATATTAAAATTCTTAATATGCTCAACAATCAGCAAGAAATGACTAAAATACATCTATTAAGGAACTGGTAAGAATACCTTGTAACTGATGCAACAACATCATTTGAAGCCTTGCTTTCTGGATTAAGTGCACCACTCGCCCAACTATTGAAGGCAATAAAAAAACAAAGTTGTAAATGATAAAAAAAAGGAATGACACAGCTAAGTAAAATAATAAATTCCTTGAACAAAAATTGTGTGACAGAAATCTACTAGTTGAATTAAGAGTTCAATCTACAATGCAGGAACCGAAGCATACCAATTCTAAAGCAAACAACAATAACTTTTATGTTGCTTACAATATCGATCCTTTACATTGTAGAGCTCAGAAATATCCACTAACAAGAAGTAACACAAACTGCAAACCTCTATACCCAGATGCTTATCCAAAGAAAGTGTTTATAGACAGAAGAAATTGCTTCTCCGTATGAAATGACCCATATTTTCTTTCACTCAAATACTACAATGCTATAAAATCAAATATAATATAAGTTAAGAAAGGAAACCACAAAAATGATTTAAATTTAAGCCTAAATTTCAAGCTCATCAAGAGTGAAGACCCCTTTGCATGCAAAGATAGAAACAATCTTACCATACAAGGATCTGATTAAAATTATTCTTAATCAACAAATCAATATTTTCAACAGGAAAAAAATATATTATTGAAGGTAGATTGACAGGATATCAACACAGAATGTGACCGATATCATGTAGGACATATAAGCCAAAAGGTGGTGTTCGTATAGATTTTGACAACAAAACCACAAAGAATTCCTAAGAAGAATGTCAAAACTAAAAGATGATTAGCCCAAACTAAAATTGTTAATCGGATAGCCTCTATAAAATAGCAAATAACCAGATGCATGAAGATGAAAAACAAGTGCCTGTTGTCTCTTTTATCTTTCATAAAGAGATCTAAGACTAAAAAAAACAATTGAAATGGCATGCAACAAGGCAAAGGATATTAAGATAGGGAATGCAAATAGTTAGAGCCAACACAAATAGTTAAATGCTCAAAACAATTGAAAAGGAGAACGAAATTTTAAAACTTAACTGGTAGCGGATAAGCTGTTAAATTTGCATGCTAACGCTCCTAAACTAAGCCTTACCAAGCCGACAGATGCTTGCTAGTTTACAATAATCACAAAGATAAAATAAGCTATTAATAGGGAAAAGAAGTACGCTCATAATTCATTATAGTTCCACATTAGCATCTTCTGTTTCTATTGAAATCATTCAATGCTTTTTTAGTGAAGAAATTATGTAACTTGATGCTCTTGTTTGATCGATGTATTGCATCATTTGTGGAATTCAAAAATAATTTACAATTCTATTCTTTCAAGTATTTATTAAACTTTGACATATGCTTTTGATAACAGAGATGCAACAAGAAAGACTGAAACAATTCATCAAACCATGATACATGCTATGTGATAAAAAAAAGTATGAGCATATAAAAGTGGCATCAATGCATTGGGTTAAGCAAAATGAGTGGATAATTGCCTTAATATAACAAGTCACTACTTCAACAAAGCAATTAAGCTTACTAAAACAATTGTATCAAGAAAATAGAACAAAATAACTGGCACAGAATACATTACAAATGTAGCAACAAAAGAAGCTAGCATGGTTTAATCAGCAAGTTAAATATATCATACAACAAAAGACAAGCACAAGCACATGATTAAAATACAGGAGCTTACATTATAAGACATGTGCCAAATAGCAACAAGGAAATTGTTCTTGGCTTGTATGCCCATGCTGTCCATGGATCAAATTCACCTAAATCGTTCATTGATTTTATATCACTGTCTTTGAAAATAACAACGTCCCTTTTCATTGCTTTCTTCAGGCCATTCACTTCCATTTTAGCAGCCTAGAGGAAAAAGAAATGAGATAAATGTGGAAAATCAATGAGCACTTCAAGAAAAGAGCATGAAATAAAGCCCAATTAGTTCAAGAGATAAGCATATATAGAGGTTTAATGCTACCTTTAAAGAAAACGCAGCTCCGTATTTATTACTATATTTTAGTTAGAATGAACAGTTTTAAAAGAGGAGATTGTAAGCGGAAACCATTTACTTAATAGAAAATCAAAAAAGGAAAGTGAATTACAAAACACATTTTGTTAGAATGGTAACTAATAAATATGAATCTAAAATTGATAAAGTCACAGGACTCAAGGACATTTCCAGAAAACGATCAGTATACAATTAAATTCCACACACATGGATATCATTTACATTTAAAATCAATTGGGTTGTTTGGCGGGGTGGGTGGGATGGGGGCCTAATCCCAAAAAGTCTGGCACAGCTTCAACAGCCAAGATGCAGTTCATAACGACGCATTGAACACATATTGATTTCAGGGGAAAGAGATTAAAGTTACACAAAAGAACAAACGAACGGGCTCAGCTTTGCTACCCCATATCATCAAGCATCTGTATGCGAACGAATATAAGCAGCAGCTGTTTATATTACAACGAAGACAAAAGCATTGGAAAAAATCGAGCACTTATAACAAAGATAACGAAGAATTTTCTTGGTGTCAAAAACAGCAAATCACCGCAAAGAAACGCCGGCTGATCATCCCTGGCAAGGCAAGAAACACAAAGGTAAAAACAGAAAAGAACGATTTTTTTTTTTTTTTGGAAAATTTAATAGTGTAACTTCAGAAAATAAATCTGTGTTAAGTAAGAAGATCGACAGGGGCAGAAAGAACATTAAAATAGGGCGCTTTAACGAGTATAATTAATGGCATGCAGTCGCCTCTTACGCGTATCGCAAAAGCAAACTGTATTACCTACAAATCAAGGAACATAAAATAGGATTGCAGCATGATGAGGGGATTGGACTGCGAGTCTGCATACAGTGGCTGGCTAAAGAATTGAGTGATGACTAAACGAGAAAGAGATTGAGAGATTGATGGGATTAATTAAATGTGCAGAAAGTAGAAACCCGAAAGGAAACAGAATAAAGGCCGTACCTTTCTTGTTTCTCCTTTTTTTTCCTGTTTTTTTTTCTCACATACACAAAACCGACAGGAGCCTGTGCGCCATTAGATCGAGAAAATATAACATCCTGGCCGTCCACGGAGATCCACTCGAAATTATAGCCGCTTCAGTTTTCGCACAGCAGAGAGAGCGGTGAGGGTGAGGGAGAGAGAAAAACACAGATATCTTATAAGGAGGATGAGGGCGTACGACGGTCAAAGAGCGCTTCAAGATGCGGCAAAGGAGAAGGAGATTCCTCCAATACTACCATAGAATTGCAAAAATGCCATTACCGATCACCCTTTTTCTTTTTAATTAATATTCCAATTTTCTGAAAGAAAGTAAAAAAATGTTTCAAAAATATAATTTTTATAAATATATTTTATCAAAGAGAGAAATAAAATATTTTGATGACTATTCAATAAATTTTGTCATTTGAAAAGCTATTATCAAACATAGCTTATATCATCATTTGAGTATGGATTTATTTTTTGTTATTATTTAGATCCTTGTTTGATTAAAAAAAAAAGTCAAGATTTTTTATTAATATTATCATTTCGTCATGATTTAGTTACTTATATGCTTAATTATGTTTTTAATATAATTATCGTTAAAGAAAAATAATTTTATACTAAATTTTTAGTTTTGCCCATAGAAGAATTTGATGTGATTTTCGATAAATATTGGTTATTTAGGCAATAAGTTTTAAAAATAAAATGAAATTGACAACTTCTAATGGGAAAGAAGTTAGTTATTTTGGTAGAAGAAGAAATATATCTCCTATATTTACAGTGAATGAACAAAAATTTCTAATAAGAGATGTAATGCATTATTAGTTTTTATCTTAATCTTGAAATCTAAAGATGAAAATCCTCACGAGGTACTTATTGTTTGTGAAAATCTCGATATATTTTCAAAAGATTTGTCATGGCTTTCTCCTAATAAGGAAATAGAATTTGAGATTAAGTTGATGTCTCGAGTCAACCCAATACCAAACGCTCTATACAAAATGGCTCCTACAATATTACAAGAAATCAAGATCTAGGCTTCATTTGTTCTCGTGTATCCCCTTGGGGAGTATCTAATTTGTTAGTTAAGAAAAAAAATGAGTCTTAAAATGTGCATTGATTATAAAAAAACTCAATAATATTATCATTAAAAATAAATTTTTTTAATCAAAGATTAATAGTTTATTTGATCAGTTAAGAGAGCAATCATTTTCTTAAAAATTAATCTAATATTATATTATCATCAGTTGAAAGTAAAAGAAAAAGACATAACCAAAATAGCTTTCAAAACTCATTAAGGGCATTACAAATTTTTGGTTTTACCTTTTGGTCTTACCAATGCTTTTGTTGTATCTATGAACTTGATAAATAAGATATTCAAAAACTTCTTAAATCAATTTCTTATTATTTTTTTATTGACGATATTATAGCATATTTTAAGTTTGTTGAAAAGCATACTCAATATCTTTATACTATTTTGTAGACTTCAAGAGATCATTAGTTATTTATTACATTTTTAAAATATAAATTTTGGTTATCCCAAATCTCTTTTTTAGGACATGCAATGAGTGCAGAAAGGAGTTTAGTATATCCTCATAAGATAATTATAATTGCTAATTGGTAAGACCTTCAAATGTATTCGAGATTAGGAGCTTCTTGGGGTTAGATAAGATATTATAAAAAATTTGTAAGATGATTCTCACAGCTAGTTGCATCTTTAATAAGATAAACTCAAAAGATAATAAAGTTTGCATGGGATTTATATTATGAAGAAAGTTTTCAAACTCTAAAAGAAAAATTAATCTCATGTTTAATTTTAACTTTACTTGAAGGTTTGACAAGATTCAAAATTTTAGTGTTGTTTCATTCTAGAGCTTGGGATGTATGTTAATGCAAAATAGGAAGGTTATCACTTATGCTTTTAGACAATTGAAACTGCATGAAAGAAATTATCTTACCAATGACTTGGAATTTACAACAATTGTATTTACTATCAAAATTTTGTGACATTATCTCTACGAGATGAAATGTAAGGTATTTACCAACCATTAGAGTTTAAGGTTTATTTTCTCTCAAAAAGAATTAAATTTAAGACAAAGACAATGACTTGAATTTATAAAAGATTATGATATTGAAATATCTTATCATCTTTGAAAGACAAATCTATTTGTTGATGTGTTAAACAGGAATTCAAATTTAATTAGATAATAGCCCAACCTAATGAAAGACAAATGTCCTTTGAAATTGATAAACTATAATTAGAAAAAAAATGAAACAAAATATACTATTATTGTAACACTAATCTATCAGGCTAGATTTGCTTGATTTTATTAAGGAGGTTCCCTATGAGGCTTTATATGAAAGAAAATGCTAATAATTTTTATCCTGGTGTGAGAGTAATGAAAAAAAATTAATGAGGCCAAAGTTTATTAAATATATTAAAAAAATAAAGATGATTAAAGAAAAAATTAAGACTACTCAAGACCAACAAAAGAAGTATTTTAATAAGAAACAAAAATTATTGAATTTCAAGAAGACAAGCATATCTTTGCTAAAGTCAACCTTATAAAAAGGGTGACTCAATTTGGTATTTCAGAAAAACTGAAACCCATATACCTTTCAAATAATTGAAAGAATAGGCTTAATTACATATAAGATAACATTGCCACCATAATTAACGAGAATTCATGATGTTTTTCACATATCACTTCTCAAGAGGTACATTCTAGACCCATCACATATCATTAAGTATAATTTAGTAGATTGGTAAATCCAACTGAACATGCATTCAAAACATCCTATTTGTACACTAAAATAATAAAATAAATTTTTAAGAAAAAAATGTTTCTTATGATCAAGGTATTATGGTAAAAATCAAAGTGAAAGAGGAATGACTTAGGAGGTTAAAATTGTCATTAGAAATTAATGCCCATATCTTTTTGAAAATTTAGAACAAACTTTTTATAATTTGAAAATATTATAATAACCCATATTTTATTACTTTAATATTATTTTTAACCTAGATACTTATTAAATATTTTTTTAAAACAAGATATAACAATATGATTTTATGTCTTAAAAAACATGTTTGACAAAATACGTCAAAATTTTATTATGGATACATTTTCAAAAAGAGCACTTCATGAACAATCTAATGATATATTTATTATAATTTTTAAAAACTATTTAAAATTTTCATGAATTATTAAAAAATGAGATATATATTAATTTTTAAAAAAGCTATCATTTTAATTTATATTATTATTAAAACCCCCTCTCTCTCTCTCTCTTGTAATCTTAATCCCTTATTGCTCCCCTACCCAACACTCAACATCTGTTAGGACCATTTTGCAAGGAAAAATTTGTTACAAATTTGATTAAGGGATCAAAAAGATCATGAAGAAGGAACATTACAAAGGGTTCTTGACCTAAGAACTTCAACCTCTTTTTAGTGAGTCATGCCAAGCAAAGAGGCTGAGACCCAATGATCTTTGATGGCAATGATAAGTCTTACATTGAAATTTGTTACTTTGTATGAGTATTTCAAACCCCTTACTCATCTTTGCTTCTTCAATTTATGGGTTAGCTGAGATTAATTTACCCAATTGAGCTACACCTTGCAAAGTGACCACATATGTTTGTGAGATTCGAAGGCCATCAACATTAAGAAGTTACTATTGTAGCTGAAAAGGGAGAAAGAAAAGAAAATTTGTAGAGCTATTCTATTGAGGGATAAAGAAAAGAAAAATGTTTAAACACACTTATTGTGAATTATAGTAATAAGAAGAGAGAGGAGATCTATAGTAGTTGGCTGTGAACTATAATAAAAAGAAAAAAAATTATGTCATAGTAGTCCTTAAGGATCAAAAGAGATAAACTTAACAATATTGCGATGCAAGTAGTGAATTATTTATTTAGTTATTATATTAAGATTCTGTGATACAAATATTACTTTTTTATATCCTACATATTATATAATTTGATGTGAATATCAATACATAATATATATAAACATATTATATTTATTTATAATTAATATTGTATAAAATATTTGATATATTATTATATGCTTATAATAAAAAAAATAAGTAAGAAAGTAAATATCAAATATATTAAATGAGATAAATTATATATATATATATATATTCATAAATTCAAAACAAATGATTTAATAGATGAAAATCTCTATATGGTATGATAAACGTAGAGAAAAGAAATAAAATAAAAGAACTCAAGTTTTAAGCCTAATAATAAATAAGTAATACTGGAAATATGTTTCTTCTTATGGTCTTATTCTCATAATGCTGCTTGTTATGTGATCTAACAGTTACCACTTGTTATGTGAATTGACAGTATTTGTACCATTGACATCGAACATTAATGATTGTGCTTCCTATTATATGATTAGGAGCTATCACTTATAATGTGGTTTGATGGCTACTGCTTGTTGTATGATCTAGTAGTTAAAGTTTATGACGATGATATATATATATACAACTTATTTATGTGATTTAGTGATATTTATACCATTAGCATATAACCTCGATAATTGAGCTTCTTATTGTGTGATCAAGAGTTGTCACTTATGTGTGATATAGAAGTCAATACTTGTTGTGTGATCTAGCAGATGATATCTATAATAATGATGTGTATATATATATATATATCACTTGTTATGTAATTTAGTGGCCACCACTAGATATGTGGTATGGTAGTGGATATGATGAGATACTTAAAAGATATGAGATTAGGATCCTAAGTATAAGAGCCATTGAAGGAAAACTATGGCCTTTATTAATTAAAAAGAAATATTAAATAAAAAATAAGAAAAATTAAGATCAAATTAAATTTGATAAAGAAGTTTGTATATAAGTATTTAAATAAATTATTTGTAAGAAAAGAAAAGAGAAGAAAATTATTTTATTCTAAAGATTAAAGACTATAACATGCTTTATGTTGCATTTTAAAAATTTTTGTTATATACTTATAAAGTTGTACAGACATAATTTTTTATTCTCTTAATATCATGTATATTATCATAGTATTTAAGATCATATGTATGTCATATCATATTTATTTATTGAATCATTATACTCATTCTCTTATATGTATTGTAAGATATGATATAGATACACATTAAGTAGAGATATTTAGAGGAATAAGAGTAAGTGTTGAAAACTAAAAATAATTATTTTATAAATAATGATAATATTATAGATTTTATTACAAACTATATAGATTTTTAAAGATTCTATGATGTGATTTTTTTGTGATAATATGATGTTACTATGATGATATGATGTTTGTTATGATATTGATAATTTTATAATAATATTATGTTTTAACGATGATATATCTTGTTGATATAAATTATTGTTGACGTATAACTAATAAATCAACTATATGTATAAGAGAAAAATGATATTTTCTATGAGAAATTCTATCTATCTATTTTTTGAAATTTAAATATCTTGTTAGTCAAAAATTTAAATTATCATAGAATTAGAAAATAGTTAATCATTATTCCTTGAATAAACCTTTTGTGTCCTCTTAACTTGTCAACTCTATTTATTCCTCAAATATTTCTAATTAGAAAGGAATTAGGAGTTAACGACAAATGAGGTGTGACAGTATTATACAATATGAGGTGTGACAGTATTGTACAATAATTTACTATTATAAGGTATGATGGTCTCTATTAGTTTATTTACATTCCTACTCATTGAATCATATTGTATGGTAGTTTGTTATCATGCAAAATGATGTTTTGGTTAAACTATTTACATTTTTGCTCATTAGATCATATTATATGATTGTTGATATTACATTTATGAAATTTTAAGTTAACCTATTTATACATATTATATTGTATTATGGTTTGGGAGTATACTATACAATATTTTTAGTCTTTGTTCAAGACCTTATTTTATACATATCATATTTTATGATCAATTTTCTTATATTGTATAATGTGCTAATTAGCTCATTTACTATTAGAGCATATTGTAAGATGTTTACTCTCGTACTATACAATAGCCTCTCTTCCAGCTCAATGATCCATTCTTATGCATATTTTGTTGTACAATCAATGTTATCGCACTATATGATATTTCACCTACTTATACATATCATACTATAAGATTTGTGTTATCATACTGTACATTATCATCTATTCTATCTCAAAGTCTCTTTAATATACATATTATTTAATATGATATATATTATTATACTATACAATAAGGCCAATTATAGGGCTAAAGGCTTTGTGTTCTTGTACATTCAATCTTTTCTTTCAATGCCTAGTAAATGCACAATAAACATCAAATTATATCAAATAATAATGTAATATGTGTGTTTTCCCTTCCAAAATATTTAACTATGCTCACCACCTAAGTTGTCTAATTCTTTTTAAATTTCATATTAAACATTATGGGTAGTTTGGAATGTCTTTTTTGACTTTTCTAAACTAGTTTTGCTTTTCGTTTTGACAATCACATCTTTGTTTAGATAAAAATCAAGGCAAAATATGTTTGAAAGCCATTATAACCTAATGAAAATAATTTATAACCTTGACTTGAAAACTATTTTAAAAGCCATAGTAAAAGTAATATAAAAACCTGAACAAATTTAAAAAGTCGTATTAGAAGTAAATATTAAACTCACACATTTATAAAACTAAATTATTCATACATGTAAAATCAAGTTGAACCAACATTGGGATAATAAACATGTCTTTACTAAAGCTAAAGGATAATTAGTTGGTAGAATAGCTGAAGTAAATGATAATAATAATAAATCATTATCTAGGTTAGGTGCTCTTGATAACACTAAATGCACTCTAGTAACCCCATGTTGAGCCTTCGTTAAGCCAACTGTTAATGACCTATTTGCAAAAGCATGTATATATATGTAAATAATTATAATTTTATTCATACTTGATGTTGGGATAACTTCAAATATATAATAAATTAAAACATAATGACGTACAATGTAAAAAGTACTAGCTTTTATATCCAATTTTTTTTAAAATTTTTTATCTTTCTTTTCATTTAACAAGAAGACTGGATCAAATCCCAGAAGTGGCCCTCAATCAACGAGGATGCCCATATGCCATGTAGCTTATCTTTTAGCATCTACACAATGTGGGGGCTTCTTCGATTGAGCAGCTTCACTCATTATCGAAGCCTTTCTTTGTGCATAACAAGACCTAATTAAAGTGCTTCTTGCTAATTGATTAGAATCAATTTAAGGAAAGGCTTTTCCATAACAAATTAGACTTATTATAAAATATTTCATTCAAATAAATAGTCTTGATAAATAGCTCATTTGGCTCATCTTTGAAATTATCATTTTGAAATATTAGTCTCCAATTCTAACAAATCATTCATTTTTTTTTACATTTTGAATCTTAACACTATTTTTACTAACTCTTTATTATAATATTTTTATCCTTCATTTTCTCTTTTCATAATTTTACCTTTTACTTTTCTTTTTATAAAATCATCATAAGTCACATGGTAACATAATATGTAAAAATTTTGAAACTATTGATATCACGCACTTGTATATAAACAAATCATATGTCAAATCAAGTATGACAATATATATAAGAAATATAACCATTTACCCTTCAATAAATCATTATAAATCATCACCTTACATATCAAACAACAAATATCAAGCATATATACACATAAATTCAAGCTTATCTACCACATTTTTGTATGTAGTGGTCATCTCCCGTTGAATCACCTTACCAGCACTTCATCTCCCTTCAATTGTTGTGTCAATTTTAAGGATGCATCACACCTCTTGCTCTATCAAAAACAATGATTTAATCATTTATTGAACTCTCTCATATGTTAGGTTCCTCTACTATTTATTGTATAAGAAAATTAAGAATTTTCTTTTCATATAATCATATTTTATGATCCTTTTCTTTGTATTAAATGATCAATGATATTTTTCTTTACCTCTTAATCATTTGTAATGTATTGCATGATTTATATACTCTCTTTCATTTAAAGGTATAATACTTATATGATATTCTTAATTATATTATATGATCTATTTTAATTTATTTATCTCAATATTCTCATTCTAGAGTACTCTATGATGTTTATAATCATATCATATAATCTATATATTCTCTTATTTATCTTATCAAACTTATTTGACTCAGTGGCATAAAATTGTCTTATAATATATCATATTTATATGATATTTCTAACCATACTAAGCTATTCTTTTTCTATTTGTTCAAGTCAAATATTATCATTCGATTATGCTGTACGATGTCTATGATTATATTATCCATTCTCATTCAATCAGACTATTTGGTTTGCTATTTTCATAATATATGATTTTTTCAAAAATTAAAAATATTCTTAAAAAAATTTAAAAATCTAAAATTAAAAAAATATATAAATATTTAAAAATATTATTATTTTCATAAACTTGGAATATTACAAATCATTTCCTCTTAAAATCATCAATCAATCTTGATATTATTGATTTACTTTTAATTATATTATTTTATTATTTAAAATTTTAAAAATATTTATTTATTTGTTTTCCCCTGCTTTTGAAATATTATTTGACTCTTAGATTACATTTTAGAAGTCATGCATATCTATCATTATCTCTTTCTTTTTGAGACATTACAACCCTTATATTATTCAAACTATTCACTTTTTTTATATGTTTTGGTTTTTACATGTCATTCTATATAATTATCATGCATTATTTTAATATTAAAAATGTCATATTTGCATTATTAAGGTATAAAATTTTAAAGAATTCACTAAACATCATTTCTTGTTAAATCATGCATTGCTCCACTTTAGAGTTACATATAAACATTATTTAAATTATCATTATTTTATTTAATATTTTTCCTATCATATCATGCATTCCCTCTTCATATATTAGGCATCAACACCTTTTTGCCAACAATCTACTTTAGTGATGGATCAAATTGTCAAAATTAACTAGATGTACCGTAAGTTCCCCTTTCGCATAATTTAAGTCCGTACTCATTTTGCAAACCATACAATGCAATAATAGACCAAACCTTTTCCATAACTTGAAATATCATATGTTATGGTTAACATACCATACATCTACTCTTACTCTTTTATATGGCTAAACAAATCATCTGACTCAATGACAAATTGAACTACCTACATAAGTTGATGTATTATATGTCAATTTTGGATGTACCATGCATTATCCTTAGGTTTACTCTATCTAAACTATTGTTTATTAATATAGCATGTTAATACTAACATACTATGTATTAGTTTTGTCTATCTTATTATCTGTCTAGTTTAAGCTCGATGTACATTTAGCAAGTTATCTTTTTAGGTAATGTGGTGTCATTTCATTCTTTTATTAGTTTTGAAACTATTTTTTAATAAAAATCAAATCAAATGTCATAATGGAAAATAAATTTAAAATCATAATAGAAGTCACCTAAAATTATCACATTTCTTTCAAATAGTAATGTTCATATAAAACTATTATAGCAAAAATAACATCTAATATATGTCCCTGATTATAAAAGAATAAATTTAATCTTTTTTTACAACAAACCTAGTCATAACATAAGAAAATATGTAATTTTCTTAAATTTTTCATTTTTTTCCTTATGATTCCACCCTTCATAATTTTTTATTTTTGGATATAATACATTATAATGATCTCTTGATCATGTTATTTTAGAATGTGGTCTTACTCCTAAAAAATATAATTTTAGAATAATATATGATTCTTTTATGGTGAATCATCTTCATTTTTTGAGATTGAGATTATGTTATCCATTTCTCTTCATTTTTATCTTAGTTTTGCAAATATTTTTTTCAATCATTGGCTTATATTTTGAAATCATTGTAAGAATTATATACATACTTTATAATTTTAAAATATTAGTATAAACAATTTAAATAAAACTATCATATTGTATTAAAATCATATTATTCATATAACCATAATAGAATAAAATATAAGTACATCTATTGGGAAATAAAACTAGTTGATGTAACTTATATAATAATATAATAAAAGAATAATAACTAAACAAAAAAAGGATAGATGTTATCCCCTTATTACTCCCTTGATGTGTTAGTTATATATTGACATAAAATGCTAAGCCCTAAAATAGGTTTAGCCAACTATCATATGCATAATAATAAAATAACTTATAGATAAAACAAACATGTTGTATGTCATATTACATGCTAAACCAAAATCATATAATATAGCATTAAATAATATGCAAAGGCATATAATAAAATGCTATTTGTTCTATTCTGATTTTAAAGGTCCCACTTTCCTTTTTAAGAAATTATGCAAATTTTTTTCTTCATTTATTTTATTTCACATTTAATTTTTTTCTTTTAGTTGGTTATGGTATGAAGACCTTTAGTTTTTCAATTTATTTTAGTCACCACCTCAAGAATATTTCATTATTGATAATGACACCATTTTTTAAACATGTTATTCTAAAAATAAGTTTTCAAATTCTTTTAATTTCTATATTTATACTGAAATGAATATAAAAATAAGATAATTAAGCTATTAAATAAAAGAAAAAAATAAAAAAAGTGAAATTATGATTTTCTCAAAAGAATTTCCCCATAATAAAAAGAAAAAATTGACATTAGCAAAAACTTAGACCATAAATAAAACAAGAAAAGAAAATAAGCAATGATAGTAAATTGAGCTAAAAATGAAAAAACAAAAAAAAGAAAAAAAAACATTCTTAAAATATTGAGGTGCTTTTAAGGGCAAACCTATATAGATCCCACAAAAACTTCATGGTTAAGTGTAACATTCTAAATGTGCAAGATAATAATATTTTTGGAATTTTTAGAAAATTTTCTATAGAAATTTAAATTTTTGTAAAATATCATATAGCACGATAAAGAAAATCATATAGTACTATTTAGTGAGATTTAAGAAGAAAACTTCATTAAACATGTACAATATGATGACATATTGGACATTATGATATAACAGAAACATGTACATTGTATAAGTTGAAATATATAATACAGATACAACTTGGACCATCGTGTGAGTATAATCATTGTTTAACAAAGCATCACCATCATGTATTGCATAAGTCTACAAGAAATTAATTAAGGAAGATTTAAATCATAAGGTATGACATCATACACTATACAAATATGATCAGATGAGAGGGCACAAGTAATAGATGAACAAAACAAAGTTTAATACTATAGTACGATGTAGTTGGGACATCTAAACTACTTAAGTTAGAATGAATCATACAAGAATGACTCAATTAATCATATAAGTACGATAAATGTGATTAAGCATAAATGAAAAAATATTGATGCAAAAGTATCTAATATTAGCTTATAAACACATACTCGTTGGCATCATATGAGTTTCATAAGTCTGTTGATGCAAAATTTAGTTGAAAATTGCTTCAAAAAATGCTTAAAATTAAGTTTTTGCTATTTTCATCACCTTTCACCATTTGTCACAGTTAACAACAGTTGTCGCTGCTCGAGTCAACCCGCGTCGACCTTTACTAGTGATGACTCACTTGATCCACTCTGATTTGTGATAACCCATGCTAACTTGCTAGTCCTTATTGACCCATGCTTACGAAAAGATCAGAGCAATAGCTTTGCTCGCACCGCTCTCCTACCATTTTTCCATCCACTATTTTACTGCTCGTCGGTACTGCATTTTGAAATGCATGACCAGTTTGGGAATTGCCTAAAAACTATTAATTTTATAGATTTTTTATTTTTAAAAAATTATTGATGAACCTTTGAGATCTTTATAAATAAGGATATTCAACATGTTGAAAATGAATATTTTGAAATAAAAGTTTCTCTTATTTTTGTGTTTTTACTTTTTTGAGCAAAGAGTGTATGCCCATCTCTAATTAGAGAGATTCTAATTTTTCTTTTTCTTGTGAGAGATAATAATTGAAGGTGAGATATTTTTTACTAAGAGAGTCAACAATCAAATTCTTGTAAGAGTCAATGATCGAAGGCAAGAGACATTCAATCTAGAATATCATAAAACAAATAAATTCTCACTTTTGCCAATACTTATAAGTCTTCATCCATTATTTCACTCTCTTGATCTAATCACCAAAGCACCACTCTCCTCAATAAGGCTTCAAATCCTAGCCCACCATTTTATTATCCTTTTTAGCCAAGTTTCTCTACTAACCCAAATCACCATTACATTGTCATTTCCCTCTTTGGTGCTTTACATGCCAAAACCTATGAAACTAAGAGACATCATCACCAAAAATGTGTATTCTTTTAGTAAATTTTATTTTTTAGATAGTAATCTTAAGTTAAAATTATTTTTTATTAAAATACTTCATATAGAATTTATCTTAATTTTTTATTTTATATATGTTAAATTGGATATGTAAAAATCACTTTGTATGACTCTATACTTAATACTTAATATATTGTCACCTACTCTAATTAATAATCTATGCTATGATTTTGGAAGTCTAAATTTTGAATAATTCTAAAATATCACATAGACCATCTAACTCTAATTAATGTATAATATTATTTTATATTATTTAATACTTTATAAAATATCTCTAGTATTATAGGCTTTAAATTAGATCATAATAGAAGTTTAAATTTACTTTATATCAAATATCAAGAATTATTGGAGGAGGATAAATAGTTGTGAGAAGATGAATAGGTGTTGGATATGTGTAAAAGAGGAGGCTAAAACTTAAAATTTTTTAGCAACTTCTAATAGTTTAAGACAGCATAGAAAAAGTATACTCAAAGAGTTAAGTACAAAGCAAACACAAACCTAGAGAGATTTAGCCATGTGTATTATAATAATCCTATAGTAACAGAGAGGTGAAGAAACTAAACAATTGAAAAACCCAAATCATGATGTGACCACTACATGAGAAACAAAATATAGACAAACTTGTATTATGTGTATAAGATTTGATGTTTTATTTATTATAGGTTATAAACCTCAAATGAATATGTGAAGTGCTAAATTGAGGATACTCTTATAGGTAATATTATGATATTTGTATGTGCTTGATATATTATATTTATTAAAAGCATAGAGTATTTAGAGATGATTTTAAATGAATATTTTGAAGATGATTATTTTCTTTGAATTGCAATGACTTATCAAAATGCTTGAATTTCACATGTTACTTGAGCATAATATACTTGCATTAATTTGTTTACATATTTCATCTATATTCATATAAATATGATAATATTCACAAAAAAGTGAAATATTACTTATGATAATCATCACAAAAGAAAAAGATAAGAACTTAAAAAAAAGAGAGAAAAATAGAGAATAAAAAAGTTTTTGGCAAATGAAGGACAAAGTTTAATATATGATAGATGAATGATTATTCAAAATAGTGATTAACATTATAGAATGATGATTTTAGAGATGAACTAAATGAGTCATTAATCTGAGCTATTTTTTTGAAATGATGTGTTTCCATCCAATCATTTATGAAAATGTCTCGTATTAAACAATCCTTAGAACTATGAAAATATAAAAGAAATAAGTAAATTTATAAAGATGAAAAAATGATAGATTTTGAAAGTTTACATGAAAAATTTTCTTTATATGTTATGCTTCATTCACATGATCTTATTATTTTGTATTGTTCGCATCGATGCCCGCCTATGGCTACCCAATTATTATTCTTTTTGTATATATATATATATATATATATATATGTGTGTGTGTGTGTGTGTATACTTTTGCTAATAAGCCAATGTTGGTTGACTCAACTTATAATTGGCTTAAGATATTTAAGTTAAAATGAAGCACAACATGGAACCACGGGATAACATTGAGGGATAGATCATGCTAACTTAAATTAAAAGATGCTCATATTTTCCAACTAATTTTGTAGTTGTTCTGGTAATATTTTCCTTATAAGATTATCATTGATATTAATAAAACTTTTATCATGAAGTTAAATTAGAATATATCTGATTCGATGACATATGAACAATGGCATCATAAAGGCTTTCTAGGTTTAAATGTTTAAATGCTTTCTTATTGAAACATTTGATTTCAATTACAAGTTGCTTTCTAAAAATGATTTTTTTGTAAGTTTTTTTTTACAAAATCAACTTCTACAATTTTTTAACAAGTTTATTTAAAATAAGAGTTTTACAAATTACTTATGTTATGTGTTTCCATTTTAAAAAAGAACAAAATATATGTTGCCACAATATGAAGGTGAAATGATAAAAGAATCAGATATCATGACACTTAAATGTAATGCCATAACCTTAAAATATTGAGGTACTTTTTAAGGAAAAGCATGCATGAGATCTCGTAAAAAATTCATGGTTATGTGTACTAAGGGTGAAGTAGTTTTGAGACAGATAATCATACATTAATGTCTTCATATGAAAGGCAAAACAAGCTAAGGTCAAGATAGGAGAATCTAAATAGACAATACTTGAAGTCAAGATGCCATAAGGTTTTTCCTAATACTTTATCCTAAGTTTATTGGTAAGAAAGAAGTATAACCTTATTTATAGAGATGAATAAAAAATAAAAATTTTAAAAGTTTACATAAAAATTTGTTGTACATTTTGTGTCATTCATATGCTCTTATTATTTTACATTGTTCATATCAATGTTTGCATGTGGCTACCCAACTATTATTTTTTTATATACAAATATATGTTTTTATTATTGAATCAAAAACATTTTTATATATTAATCAATTTGCTTAACCTATTATTGACCTAACATTCTTTTATTAAAATAAAATATGACGTGGAACTATGATGGAGCAACAAGGGATAAAATTATTTAATTTTTAATAAATTTTAGTATCTTATAATAATTCTATCAATTCACTTTTTTATATATTAATGTTTTAACTTGTTTTTATGATTAATGCATAGCTCATAATGGACATGTGAAACTTTATTCCAATTAAGTTGACTTTATAATTTATTTATAAAAAATCTAATCTAATCTTTTCAAAAAATATTTTAATTAACTTAATGGTTTTATTAACATATCTTTTATAACATTAGAACAAGAACAAATATATAATGGAAGTGCGCAGGTTTAAGATTGTAGGGGTACAATGGGAATTTCGTTGGCTCAGGCGAAGCACCCCACATGCTTTTGGGCGGCTACGGTGGCCGTGCTCTGTTCTACATGCAGTGTTTCGCTTTAGCGCTTGGGAGTTAACCCACGGCATTAAAATCTTCCTGAAAGATGGGACCCACGCATGAATCCGTTTCCCCATCGCCCCATCGCTCATAATTCGTTTCTCGTATCTGTAGCAGCGCCGTAATCGTTGCCGCATGCCCGCAGTGGGAAATAACGGGACTGCAGCCCCACGGACGTCTCTCTCTCCATTTGTCTTTTTTCTCTCTCTAACATCCCAATGATCCACCAAGGAAACCATGCCAAGGATTTTGCCTGTTTGTTTTAACTTTTGCATTTTATTTGATATATTATAATTAAATTATTATATTTAAAATATTTCAATGTATGAAATTATTATGTGAGAGTTGCTTTTGGATAGAGTTTGATAAAGATGGATTTAGGCTTGTCGGGACAATTGAAGTATGATTTTTAATAAATTCAATTAATTATTTCAAATATTGATCATCTTTTAAGAAATAGTTTAATCAACATTATTTATTTTGTATTTATGTGTATATAGCTCTTTTATATGATGAAAATATGTATGTTTGCATGTATATGTATGAATGTGAAAATGCATGTATTTATATGTATCTGTGCATGTGCTGCGTGAGTGAGTATAATACATCTAAAGATAAAAAATTAAAAGTATTTTTTTTTTAAATTTCAGTTATTGATAATTTCAAAAATCAAATAATTAGTATTTTATAAATAAGATAATGATATTCGTATTTTAAATATTAAAGATACATAAATACAAAAGAAAATCACTGGTTCAATTAATTAGTCATTTAACATTTATCTGAAGTATTATGAAAACACGTTGCCAAATGAACAATATTATATAGTATCTAGGCAATATTGAGTCAAAGAACAACATAAAAAGGTTCAACAAAAAACAGTAAGAATAGAACAACATCAGAATATAATAAGAACAGAAGCTTTGACACGCTTACAGATGTGAATGCTTCAAGGAAATGTTCAGGTTGAAGAAATATTTGATGGTAATGATCAAATCCAATTTGCATTTGCACAGCTAGCCTTCTCTGTTCCCCTCGTCTTCTGTTCAATCTCTGTTTCGATATCGTTTCCTGAAGCCATTTATCTGACTAACATAGAAGCTTGAAAGATCTAGTTATGCATTAACAGAAAATCATTATACCTTTCAATCATCTAACCTGTAGATGATTCATAGATTATGAAGTTCTTGTAAACTCAAAGAATATTGAATGCAAGTTGAAAGAAAATGTAACGAATCATACCAAACATTTGGGTTTATTTGCGAAGATGATTTTTAAAATTGATTAGCTTTGAAGTTTTTCTATTGATGTTCAATATCCTTAGACATAAGTTCTTGTAGAGAGATGTCTTAAATCTTGATTAGTTTGAAGCTCAATCAAATCGTCAGCGTCATCATAGACATTGTTGAGGGTCTCATTGCCTCGTGAGTAAATGGTGTGTGTTTAGAGTAAGTATGACAATGGAGCTCCTTTCTTGAAATTGCATCATTTTTATTGGAAAATTTGTCTATTTTGTAAGTACTATAAATATTTTATATTATTAAGGTTGATAAAAGTGTCTCTCTTCTTATCATTTCTTTATTGTGTGATCTCATTTTTCTTATAGTGATTTACTTTGTTGTCTTTAAATGTACTTTAAATATTTAGGTGAATCACAAAAATTATTTATTCTCTTGTTTGTGCACATTTTTGTCTTGTTTGATTTTTGTGCTTTTTTTTTTTATTTGCTGTTGAAATATTCGAGAATTCAGCAAAATGTATGTAGCACATGAAAGCAACCTTGAATTTATAGAAATGTCCTCATGGCATATTTGTTTTTGAGAGATTTCTTTATCAAATAATTGACATGTGAGCTGGTCTAAAGCCCCCCAAGCCTGCAAGATGAATCGAGTTAAACAACAGGTAGAGACACATAGAAGAAATCAAGTTCTGCAGAATAATTATACCTGGCATTGTTCCAGTTTGGAAAATTCAATGCAGCATGGCCTGAAGCCCTTTTGTTTTTGGCTTTTTCACATATATCAGCAAGTAAAACACCTTGAGATTAGAGACAAAGTCATTTATTAGCAATCCAAAGTGAATAGAATATAAGATCTTGTTAACAACACAAATCCTTTAATAATTAAGCTATATGATCCATATGATTTGAAAGTAAAGTTGAAGCCATCAACTCCTGAAATGAGCAAATCATATGCAAACTTACCCTCCAGAGTAGAGCTGATGACTTAAGAAAAAGGAAGCTATGATGGCAACTAAGATAGTCTGCACAGGTTGGAAGACAAAAAAAGTGGGCCTCCTCTATCAATGCACCACGTCTGTAGGGAAAAAGCAATCCCTCAAATTCCTAGGCCCTGAAACGCACATGAATGGGATGAGATCAATCACTATCATAAAAAGAAATATCAATCATTTTGTAGCACTAAGATTGGGTTTGGATGATAGTTAATTTTTTAAGGAATTTTGCCTATTTTCATATGCAAATTTTCACTCAGATCCATCATCCAAGAACACGCTTATTCGATCCCCTTCGTTTTGGAGTTCAATTCATTGCAATTGAAACTCAACTAGATGCAACCATGTTTGAATTGTGTCCTCCTAAAGGTGAGGAGCCCTATGTAAGACCCAATAGCCAGTTTTCTAAATTTCAAATTATATCTAATAATCTAAAATTTTGAACTTATGATGTGAGACTAATCCAATCTTATATTTACCAAATATCAACCCTTACAATAATTACAATTTCAAAATCTATCTCTCTTTGGAAAAAGTAAAAATTAATTGTCTATACACATGTCGTTTCTTTTCATCTCATGTTTTAGCTTAAGGTTATTGACTATTATTGGATTCTAATCATATATTTCGAACTCACTAATCCCATCATATTCCTATTGTGCTGTTCTTCCATAAATTAATACCCCTCTATTTCACTTCAACCGCTAAATATATTCCTACAACAGATGGTGCCTGAGAATTCCTATTTGGAATGGCCATCATGGTTGAAAAATAAGTTTTTGGACACTTAATTTTGAAAATGAAATACTATACACGTCAATAGACACGAAGAAATTGAAGAAACTCATTAACATGCATGGTGTTTTTGTGGCTTGGAATAGAAGAAGGGAAATAGGAATGTGGTGTGTGGGGTTGTCTTCCTCAGGTTTGGTTATTACTGAATGAAGGGTAGCTAGGAGCTCACCACGTGAATGAAACTTGCATCTCTCCAGGTTTGTTTCCATCAATAATGCCATGGCGAGGAATTGGGTTAGCCCAAACAAGCAGCTTAAGGCAATAAATGAGCTCCCTGCTGGATACTGCCTGAGAACTGGTACCTGAAAAGACTGGACTAGAAGTATCTCATTAACTGCAATATCCACAACCTCACAATTAAATTCAGGCAAATCTGGATTCATCACCTGGAAAACTAGCCATTCAGAAGAAACCAAGGCAATCTAACAGAACATAGAAACAGCCTATGGTCCAGTTCAGAATCTGGCTTGAGGACATTGCTTCGAGTATGGAGTGTGGTATAATGACAACAAGTAAATAGCAGGCTTTACGAAGGGTTGTTGTGACCGTTGCCCCTCCAATACTAACAACAGTTCCCACAACCTTCGCAACTCCAGAACACCTCCCATGATTCACTTGCTCAAACCTGAACTTGAATCACTTTAGGGCTGCAGCCGTAGCAAATGGAATGGTGGGTATTGAGTTCTGGATGGCTCATGTATATGTTGGAGAAAGGTAGTACAACCCAAGCAGGTAAAAACTTTGGCTAACTATAGCACTACAAAGCAGTGGATTGCTCTACGCAGGTCTTCAACTGAATTAAAGAATTTTTCTCTTGAAAACGACTCTAATTGAGATTCATGGGTTTTTTTACCATTTTAATGGTTGCAGAGTAGGAGAAGCAATGGAGTTCAAAATGCATTATAGAAACCCAACATGTGAAGAAAAGACTACTGCTTCAAGTTTGGTTACTTGGATTCACAACCATTCATTCTCTGGCGTTGAGTACTGTGTTTTACATAGCAAACTGTTCTCAACAAGTTGACAGCTGATGTGAAGTATGAAGTCCATCCATTGGTGGATAATCAATGCAATAGACTACCAAATCAACTCCCAGGTCCTACCTCAAGAATGAGTTATTGCACGCAGCCCTACCCCCACACATCCATAATTAAGCTTCTATTATGAAACCTGGATTTGATCTGTTTTTGGGTTTTCAGTCTCAAAAGAACAAAATTGGGCCACGAAGTTATAAAGCTTTTTAACAAACATCTTTTTACCAACAGTAGAAACAGTGATCCATAATTAAATTCCGTGTCCATAGGAGAAACGAGGGCAAACTGCTTTACAAAAGCAATTGGATGCACGTGCCTACACGCAAAGTGAAAGAAGAAAGATTTGAAACAGAAGAGAAAAGGCAAGAGACGGCCTGTCCTTCCTGAAGAAACAGAAGAAACTTCATTGCAGGGCACTGGAAACTGAGGGAAAAAAGGTTAGGGGATGATGACTTGCTTCTCCAGAAAATATGCAAATGGGGCCAGAAAAAAGCAATGGCATTTCCGCAAACAGTGAAGACCCATTTTGCAGTAAGCCATATTATTCAGTGCTGCCCTCGTCAAAATATGGAATCCGGAGAAGCAAAGCTGAACGATGACCCGAGTCTGAAAGAGCTTCAGTTTATCAAATCAACGTAAATATCCCCGCATCTCGCTTAAAACTCGCTAAACCTATACCAAGGGAGCCCCATGTTGGCTCACATGCTATCCTTGCGCAAACTTATAACTATAACAAGGGAGCCCCCGTGTTAGCTTCAGTTTATGCGATCTTTTGTGTTAAACTCCATCTCGACATCAGCTGATCAACTTCTCCGTCTTATGGTCGATAAGCTTCCTTCAAACGATGATTTAACCAAGTTTTTTCATAACCATATTCTCCTTCTCGACGATGTCGTTTGCTAGATTTGGCATGCATACGAAGAATTGATCACAACCCAATGTGTCTTCACATCCAACCACCAAAACCCTTTTTGTAATATATGATAAACTAATTCACTTCAGAAAAATCTTCTCCATCATCAAACCGAAAATGTCACACATCAATAGTCTTTATCAGATCTTTAAAATAAGTAATGTGACATAATTATGATCTAATATTTTATTTATTATATTGACTTTTTTCTATCAAATTTTTTATTTAGATAATTTAGAATTCAAATTTAATTTTCTCATTTTTTTATTCTAAAAGTATTCACTTAAAATATTTATTATATATTAAAATTAATGATTAAGTGTCGCGTGTACACAAATAACAGCGAATAATTGTCTGCTTTCTCTGCCAAATAATAGTTGCCCAGGTGGTGGCCCAAACCACTTGTCGACAACTCACGTGCAAAGAACCAAGGTTCTTTTTGGCAACCTTACTCGGTTGTTAAAAGGGTTTTAAAAAAGATTTAACTTGTTTAAAAAATATATTTTTAATGTGAATGAAAATAAAAAAATAGTTGATATAATGTTCATGAAGTATTAATAAATAAATTATTTGTAAATTGGCAGTTTGTCCAAAATAAAAATTGCCCAATAATAAAAAATTGTTTGCAAAATGGGAACACGTGCAAAAGCTCCTTTAGGTGGAATGGCCACCAAAGGAACATCTCACGTGATCCAGGGACATGTAAGACAAAATATTTTGCTTCCTATCCGTGATTGATTAGTAAAGCACTACCAAGAATTGTTTAGAGAAAAAAAAAACATATTTGAAAAATATAATGATAAAGTATTGTCAAATAATTCAAATTAACTTCTAATTTTTTAATAGAGAATAAAAAAAACAATAGCTTTTAATTAATGAATATAAAACAATATTTTCTTTTCTAAACAGGCAATGACAAAATTATGTTGCTTAAGATCATGTAATACACAAAAATAGGAACAATAAACAATTTATTTAACTTATTTTACAGTTAAAAAAACATTTTTTATTTCAAATAATTAAAAAAAAAACCCAAACGTACTTTTCACACAACCAATACTACCTAAAAGAACCTAAGATAAAAATTGGATGAGGGAGATCAAGACAAAGAGATAAGACAACAACAGAATTTGTTAACAAATAATAAAAAAAAAAATCAACAAAACATGATTTCTACTTCATGTTTATATTAATTTTGTAAATTCTGATCTCTCAAGTTGATATGCAACTTGGGAGAAATCATAATTGATACAAAATTGATGCAAAGAACATAATATTTTATGACAAATTACTCGACGAAGTAAGCAATAAACTAAAGCAACTTTTATCTATTTTTCCAAGTTCTTGCCTTCCAAATACGATGTGACGAGAACATAAAAAAAACTCCTCCATAAAGAACAAATGCTAACTATGATCGATAAGCCCCTTAATAGGTCATAAACGCAATAATTTCACACTTAAGTAGTCCAAAATCATATAACTTTGATCCAAAAATGTCTTCATCATTGAGAAGACCAAATCACCAATGCAATGCCAAGCTCAGTTCTTCATGGCTTCTAAGCTTTAGAAACCCTTTTTAATGTATGACAGGCTTGAGGGGATGTGCTCTTAGTTTGGACAAATCCAGATTTGCATCAAGTTCTTCATCCAGTTCTCCCACCACACTTCTGCAAATGGCCAACAAAGAATAAGAAATAAGCATGAAAAATAAATTCTAAGTTAGAAAAAAGGAGTGCAATCACCAAAGGAGGAAGTAGCAATACATGTTATCCCCTCTGATGATATACAGCCCAAGAACAAGTTGTTGTACGCCTTCCTGAGAGAGGTGATGAAAAGCTTCATTTGAGATCTTCAAAGCTAGTTTATGTTTGAATATTTAAATTGAATACATTTAAACACTCTTTTTAAAAGCATCAAGATTCAAACAAACAGTTTATGTTACAATTTCATCCTCAAATAAAACAATTTTTTAAGGAACCTTTTAAAACCTTTTTAAATCTCTCTTCTAAACTCATAAACTGTTTACAAACATAACTAAATTCAAGTTTTTTATATTGATGAACAAGCAAGCTTATTTGTTGTTGAAAAATAAGCATAAAAGGTCATCTAATACTTCTTTCTGTGAACGCATGATTAGTTTTCTAACAAGCATTACACTGACAATGGCACGAATTGGTTTATTGAAGTCTAGTTATATTTAAATTACACCAATAGAAAAATTGAAAAATGTATCAACAAAATCATTAGCATCTCAAACACTCCTTCAAACTTGATTAAACCATGGTAATGATAGAATTAAAATAGAACACAAATAAATAGCATACAGGAGAGTAAACCTAAGGTCGAGTTCATGCATGCTTGAGCAATATAAGAAATTAAGAATTTAGGACATTGGCATTGGACCAATCATAATAGCAGTACAGAATACTTATGAGTGACTCGGGAATTGAAAAGGTAGA
The DNA here is from genome assembly GCA_023846275.1 of Vanilla planifolia. Taxonomy (NCBI): domain Eukaryota; kingdom Viridiplantae; phylum Streptophyta; class Magnoliopsida; order Asparagales; family Orchidaceae; genus Vanilla; species Vanilla planifolia. Next base: position 43,905,291 of record CM043875.1, on the reverse strand, counting down.
CTTTACATTGTCCATTGAGAAACTTTTTATTCCGACAAAATGCTGATATAGGTTTTATAGCTTGAGCTCATAAAAAACCTAAAACAAGAGATTATACTTACAGTTAAAAAGCAACAGAAGCAATTCGATGAAATAACTCATGAATTACAAAAATATAAATGTTTTATGCCTTTTAGAAATAAAGTGGCCGAAAAAGAAAGCCAAAGAAATTCGTAATTTATGGTTTAAAGCTTTGGTGCATAAATATTTAACTATAAATACAGATTTTATAGTTTTTACACCTTTTTATCATAATTTGAAAAACAATGTAATATCAAATAAGGAAAAGTAGAAATTATAACTTTGAACGATCAGTTGAAGAGGTTATTAGAATTGTTCGATTTAATACCAAATGGATAGTATTTTTTAGGAGTATTAGAAAAGTTTCCAAATCTACCAAATAATAAATACAAGAAAAGTTAACAAACGCTAAAAGATCTATGAAAGCTGTAGTATTGAGAGGTGAAAAATAAGGAAAGAAAGTGTGGTATGGCCTATGAATTAATAGAAACCAACCACAAAGTAAAAAAAATATACCGGGAGAATTTAGAGGATGCGCTCACCCAAATTACAAGAATGATTGGGAGCAGATATATGGACAATTAAAGGTTCAAATTAAAAAGAAAAAACCAGTCAAAACAAGGATATTATACTATCTCACACAACTCATGCAAGTGGAAAATCACAAATTTGATCTCGTTGGTAAAGTTTATGAGAGTTGGCTTTTATTTCCATAGATATCAAAAATTCTTTTACATAGATGAGATTATTTTAAAGATTTTTTAGGATTAGACTTAACGCATAGATACTTTTACTTGTATTTTAAGTCAATTGAGGATAGAGAGTACTCATGATTGGGTGGCTTATGGCAAGTGGGGGGGGGGGGGGGGGGGGGGTTGAATATTATTGGATTTATGGACCCCTGAATTCAAACCAAGCATGTAAACCATGATGTCCACATAGGTGTGGGTCTGTTGTCAGTCGCTCTCACTTATGTGCTAGGATATGAAAAATCTTTTGCTTATTGCTAGAACAATTGGCGATACAATTCAAATTGACGGGTGAAAGTGGATTTGCAACAATCTACCTATGCAAGGGTCTATATACGAATGGATTTATCGTGTCCACCCACTTGTCATGGGTCATCCAAACATATATAATCTATACCCTCATTTGACCAACTTGTTAAATTTAGCACTCATAATCCTTTCAAATGTCCCCATCTACATAAAAGAATCCTTGAAATCTATTGAAATGAAAGCCGACCACCATTAACCACCAACAATGTCAAATTTGTGATATTCTACCCTTCTTGCATAAGTCGTGCAAGATATTTTAATCTCCTTATTCATGATGTGTGACCTATCTTTTGGTACAGTACGTGACAGCCAAATTTGTGGGCCACGCCACTAAACTTGTTAGAATATGGCTGCCTTGCAATAGTGGATTATTTCTAACTGTACTACTCCCTAATAATGTGACATTAATGTACACCAGTAAAGCCAACTTGTCAGCATTGTAGCACAATAAATTCTCCACACAAATCCTTGGTTGAATCTACATCTTCCAAATTCAATTGGCCAAGCAGTGATCATTCTATTCCAAGCAAACATAATCTTGGTATAGATAACTTCCCACTGGTTTTTCTTCTCTGTGCTTCCATAAAAGAGCATCCCTTCCCCTAGTAGATAATCTTATAGTTTTACATATTCTCCTTGCCATTTGACGTCCAAATGCAGCATTTAGTTGGTTCCAATTCCAGCATCCATTAGCATCCAATAATGCGTCAAAATCTCTGTGCCAATTGGTGCCTATGTGGATAAATGTGGACCAAACGTAGATTGAAACTGCATCAACCAATTTATCATTAAGAATGTCACACACTTGACCATCCTCTGTGCGCCAAATTGTTTCAGCCATAGTGAAATCACCCACTTAATGCAACACTTACCAAAAATTGGAATCCCCTCTTTTCCATCGAAACCTGGACTTTCTGTTCTCACATTTCTAGTACAAGAAGTCAACCCATATGGTCTTCTCTCTAGCTAGAAACTGCCAGCAATGCTTAGTGAGACTGTTTGCCAACTTTTAAGGAGCTTAATTCCCAATCCCCCATGATCAATCTCCCAACTAGCATAACGCATGTGTTGGAATCACTCTAGAGAAATGTTATTGAAATCTTTTCTAATTCTTTAAATAAAACGGGCAAAGCCACAGTGTGGCTGAGAGTGTAGAGGCCTCAAGCACAACATTAATCATCACAAGTCTGCTCGCAAGCAATAGAGATCAAGTAGCCCATTTTGATACTCTATTGATGACTGCTCTTTGAATATGACTGAAATCTACAAATTTAGGAGCCTTGCTCAAAAGAGGGATCCCCAAATACATAAGGATTGCCTACGTCCTATCTTGAACTTCCCAATAATCATTTTTCTTCCACTTTGTTGACACCCCTTTACCGAAGATAAAACAAGATTTTGCGAAGTTAACCAGCTGTCCCAAGGCCTCACCATATTCCTTGATAACCTTTTTGATTTCTTGAACATTATTAGTTGCATGAACATATCATAATATCATCTGCATACAATAGATGAGAAATAACGAAAGCATTTGGGCAAAACTGGATCTCCAAATGTTTATTGCACCTATGATGCCGATAGATAAGAAGTGAAAACATCTCAAACCTTGCCTCAACCCACATGTGGCTTGATCCAAGGGAGTCTCTTCCCATTGCATAGAATGCTATGCCTTGGCCCAAAAATGCAAGTTCTGTCCCATGCTAACCACGAGCCGTGAAATCAAAGATTCTCGATCACTTTAAGTAATCCCATCAAACTCTACCATAGGCGTGCTCCATATCAAGCACGATATTCATTAATCCCTCTGAGGATGTCAAGGTCCTAAGCTTGTGCAAGAGTTGTGCAATAATAAATGTTATCAAACGCAGCACCATCAAAGATATAAGCTTCCTGCTCAGAAGCAATAAGCCGTGAAAGAACCTTTTTCAATCTGCTGACCATGACCTTTGTGACAACTTTGAAAATAGAATTGCACAAACTTATAGGTTTGAAATGAGAGGGTTGCATAGCATTGTACCTCTTCAGGACAAGGGTTGCAAGAGTATCTCTCCAATTTATAGCCATATGAATTATTTGAAATATCTAAAAAACTGCCTTGATGATATCATGCTACGTAGTATCTTAATAGGTTCTAATAAACTCAATAGTGATATCATCCACAATCAAGGATTTATTTTTCCCTATAGTCCTGATCACTTTGGAACTTCTGTAAGGCATTCGTCCACCATCTTTTATGAAAGCCGCGTTATTTTAGTAAGTTTGCGGCGAGGGGTGGACATATGATTGTTACTTGGGTTTGAACCACTTAAACAACTTGGGTGTCTTTATCTTTATTGTAGTCCACACAAGAGGCTTTCAAAAGTCATAGTTGTACTTTAATTGAATTTGCAAAAAAAATATAATTCTCCCTTCAATTACATCATTCTATTGATTATAACGTCTTTACAAGCAAGCATTAAGTTTTATACCTAGTAGAAGATCTATCTAAGCAAACTTTAAGTTCTAAGTTATTAAGTGGAAAACCATGACTCAAATGACTTGAAGTATGACATGACTCGGGGCTAAGAGTTTCAAAAGGCTCAAAGAGTAGATTCAAATTGCAAAAATGGATTTTATGGTGAGAGATTTTCTTCAATGTCCTAAAGACGATATTTTTGTGCACAATTGATCTTTCTGAATCCTAAATTTGGTATAGAAATATTGAATCCCAAAAAAAGTGATATTCAAAGAGAAATTGTATTTTTGAGTGAGTGAAAGAATAGCTCCTACCACGTTTGATTTAATGAATAATCCAAAAAATGTATTTTATAGTCTTATGATCAAGTTTACCCTTAATAGTATCAAGGAAATATACAGAAGTGCAACAACAAAAAATTTACTTATATGGAGGAAATTATTTGGGAATGAAAGCAAAATTTTGTAGTGTATAACATGGGATTCAAATTTGAGTGGCATCGGATTATAAGATGTGTGGTTGACATCCACCAAAAATGTTAATACGAGTGTAAAATACAAATGACTTATCTACCTTAAGAAAATGGTATTTTAGTAACTCCATTTTATTATAACAACGTACCTTAAAATACTACTTCCTATTATTATTTCTCACAATTTTGATTTAATTTAAAAATTAATTTTGAATCATGATAAAAATATTTTCAAAAATAAAACCAACTTCAAATATTTCTTTCATAAAATGTAAGAAAGCCATGTATAATCATCAATAAAATAAAAAAAAATTATGACACAAATATGTTTTAGTTGAGAAAGAACCCAAACAACATTGTGGATTAATGAGAGAAGATAAGAAGGAATATAACATTTACTAAGGAGAGAAACTCAAGAATACTATGAATAATGACAAATTTTATATCAAAAGTTGTTTAGTCTTTTATTTTTAAACAATGAAAGAAACAATGTTTAAAGATCCCACTAGTTGAATGCCTTAATCTAGTATGTCACATGATCTGACAATTGTTTGTAAACAAAACATTGAAAAAACTCTTTTGGTAATAACTTTCTAACTCATAAGTGCTCATTTTACGAACTTGCCTATTTAGAGCATCCCAACCGCTTTTCTCGAATCCAATTTCTAAAATTCACACATTAACACATCAGCAAAAAATTAGCTACACAATGACAATCCTTTGTCAACTTACTAATAGATAATGAGTTGCAATCTAATTTAGAAACTAACACCATAATGTGAAGAGTGAGCCTATCCAATAAACCCCACAAAAAATACCTTGTCAACAATGACCTTAATCCATCAACAATTTTAACCATTCCCTACTCCAAACATGGTTCAAAGTGGTTTAAAATATAAGGGTTTCCCATCACAAGATCTAAAGTCTAAAAATCAACAATCCGAACACTAAATATTTCTAATGATATTCTAGCACTTCTGGAAAGTATGTTAAGGCCTGTGGCATTGGTCACAATGGGATGACCCTTCTTTTTGTTGTTCTATGTTAGTCATCCTTTCATAATGAATGATAGGACCTCTAGTTGGGTTAGAGTTTTTCAATCTGCTTTTCTTGTGATTTTGTTCCCTTCAATTCTTGATAAGACTTAGTGGAGATAACTTTGCCATAAACATCGTCAAGGTTGTTATCTACACCAATTAAGAATCTATACAATAGATTTTTTTCTTCATAATTTTTTTGGTATTCTATGTTATATTCAAAACAATCCTAGTCTTAAAAACTTAGATTTTATGCTAGTTTTTATTTCATCAATTTCTTTCCCTAAACCCTAATTTCAAAACCCTAACCATGAACTAAAATATAATAATGCCAAATCCTTACAAAAACTATAGTCATTATTGTAATCTATAATTTTTATTCCATATTTTACTAGCCCCTTACCATAATTCTTAATATCAAAATCTTAGACATAAACTCAAAACTTATAACATCAAGTTCTTAAAAATCCTTGCCCTTATCCTAATTCCAAATCTTTAGTCCCTATTTCCCAAAACCCTTTCTTCAATTGTTAATTTTAGGGATTAAGGATCTATGTAAAATTAATCATGAATACTACTCTAATTGATGAACAATTATGACATACTTTCAACATGAGTATGCTTCCTTGGTAGCATCCTAGATTGCTTTAATTAATTATGGAAGAAAAATCTCTTCAATTTCATTTGTCATGGACTTGATGAGCCATGATATGGCATCTCATTATTTGACTTTCAAGCATGATACTTGTGGACTTCTTCCTTTGGTTTGATTGTAACATCAATGAGATAACTATCTATTCAATTGCTAACTTTTGTTATCGAATGCCCGTCAACTGCATACCCTTATATTACGGATGGAAAAGCTCAAAATTAGTTTTGTATACTTCGAATAACATCAAAGAAAATTCATGCTAATCAAGCAAACTACGGTAGGCTTTGTTTGTTCAGCCTATTATATGCTCTACTACATAAAATAAAACTGCTACTATAATAACAAAGATAATCATAAGACACACATTGGTCATGTTTATTGAAGTGATACTCAATGTCAAGCATTCTTTAGTGACTCCGTGTACAACAAAAAGATATTCAAAAAACATAAAAAAGGGCTTAATACAAAACCATTCTTTCAGAGTAGAAAATACGAAGTGTCTAATTTATTAGTCAGAATAAATGAGTAGATTCTCTCTAGGAAATAACCTCTAAACAATTTAAAAGAACTTAATTCAATGTGAAGCAGTGTACAAACCTTGGTAGAATAAACACGCTCATGAGATTCATCAAGAATGATATTTGTCGCCTGATCAAAGCCTTTCAAGATTCCCTAAGACAGATGTATGTACACAGCAACCAATGTTCAAATAAGCCTAAAACCCAGCTTTATATGAAACAATAAAACGGAAAATCTAATGAAAACGTATGAAATTATAATTTCCTGCTAGCATCTGAAATAAATGTAAAGATTTCATAATACACGTGAGCCATAAAAAAAAAAATCTGAGCACAAATAATCAAAGCTGAGAAATGTCTTGAAGATATCTAAGGAGATCAGTTTGACATCGTCAATGCTTACCACAATGTTTCTTCCATCATTTGTTATAACAGATATTGTCTCTGCACATGAAATAAAATCTTTAAAAAGACACGAAAGACGTAATAAGGAAAATAATGAAAATGTCAAGTAAGACCAGATCACTTACGATCCACTAGTGACTCAAGCCCTGGTCCAGATGACATTAAGCTTTGGGATATGTAGTCCTTGCAACCGTGTCAACCTGCAACAAGTGGAAAAACATGTCCATGTAAAATACAGTAGTCTGGCCTTTTCATGCATGTGTCATTAACAACAAAATAAAAAATAAGTTGTTTAATTCAAGGAAAAAAAATGCAAATTTCCAGCCAATAGGAACAATGAAAAATAAAATGCCAAGCACCAAAAGAAGCTGAAAAAACAGATATGATTGAGCTACAAAATCTCAACAGATAATCTGAAATTTCAAGGCTAATCTCTTGTCCCATAGTTTCAATAATCACATCTTGATAAAAAAAGTAGATTAAGAAGCCATGTTGGCTTCAATCACATCTCCACAAAAATTGAGGGGTAAGAGAATTTCAGCAAGAACAAAAATGCCTAGTTACCCCATCTTAATGAGCACAAACAAAATGTCTAACTAACCTAAAAGACCCACAAAACAAAATTTGTTCATGTAGATGGCATATCACTGTTAATGTAGCAAAATCCTACAAACAAACACGTTATGATTAATAATTTTTTAAAATTATTGTATCATAGAAATGAAGTCAAGCTTACTCCTTCCAAAGAAATATAAACTTGTTGAGGACTAGGTGTTCATGATTATGAAGAATTAAAAAAGGTACAATGGGTATCAATATTAGTTTTATAATTGCTCAAACCAAACTTCAGATTTGACTAATTTTTAAAATTAGAACTATATGAAAACATATCAAATAAGTTTTTAGTTTCTTATATTTATGTGTTAAAAAAATAAAACAAAAAATAATGACACTGATCTAAACCCAATTGCATGACCTAATTTATACGCTTTTATCAAATGTAATTGTCCACGAAATATGATGACAAATGAATAACATAAATGTAAATTCAAGAAAAACATTACTTTTTACATTTTTGTTGCATATTAGACTATTAAAAGCATTCACATTATCAACAAAATAAAAAAGAAGTATGAAAGAGAATCATATGTCGATATCTTCACGTTACCAAGGGATGATTGGAGCCGGTTGATGAATTGCTCATTTGTTGGATTAGAGAATTGGACAAAAGCTTGGTCAAAGTAAACCCTATTTGTATAGAGAATAATGTGCTAGGGAAACATAATTCTGAGGTGACACTTGTATGTATCGGAGGTGTTTGACTAAGATCTTGATAATTAAAAACTTCATCTTCACACTAGAAGCAAGGTTACATAAAGACGAAGCATGGTTTTTGGCTTAGATGTCAGATGATGCAATTTCTTATAAGAAAAAGAAGCTTCTGAAGCCATTATTTGAGGAATATTTAAAGTAAAAAATGAATCAAGGACTAGTCGTTAGGTCCCAACGAACTTGACATAGATAGTTTCTAGTTGAATGGTATCATTTCTACATCAGCAGGTTCGTGAACAGTGTTGATCATGATCAAACATATTCTTATATTGTTTTTGGTGTCTAGTTTCGAAAAGATAGACAATTATTTTTGTGTTAATAACTTGTCTATAATGTGTTTCAACACACAAGCTTATCCTTGCAACTACTACATCAAAGTATTTGGTGTAAGAAGTGCACGTATCTATTAAGTACTTGGTTGCTTTATTTCTCCTTACTTCTAAGCCATATTGATGTCTCTAATCACAATGACAGGGAATTCGGAACAATAATTTTCTTTATTAGAGCTGTAGTTCTTTTTGGATGATGTACTTAACATTAACATTAATACAACAACATACACAAGTCTCTTGCTCCTACGCAAACTTCAATTGTTATATAATAAGTTGAAAAGATACCTACACATCATTCTCCTCTATGCTGTTTTACAATTTTATTAATAGCATGAATGTTTTTAAAAATTTGATATGCAAAGAAAACGCTAAAAAAGTTAATTCTTGAATTTATACTTATGTTGTCTATTTGGCATCACATACCATAAAAAATTATACTTTATAAAAAATGAATAAATTAGGACATGTAACTGGGTATATGTTTTATATCAATATCAATGTTATTAGCTTTATTTTTTAAAGATAAAAATATAAAAAACTAAATCCATATTTGATACTTCTTGATACAATTTTAATTTCAATGACTCGTCAAATTTAAAGTTAGATTTGAGCAATTATAAAGCTGGTATTCATATCTAATGCATGTCTTTTTTATTACTTCTCAATAATAAACACCTAATCCTTAATGAGTGCATATTTCTTTGATAGAAGTAAAACATTAAAATTTTAAAACTATCAATCCAAGCCTAATTGTTTGGAAACAATGTCATACCAACTACATAAACAAATTTTCTTTGATGGTTTTTTCATATTTATGCTAGAAATTTGTCTACAAATGGCAATATTGGCAATTTTATGCTAGTTGAAATTCTCTTAGGTCTGAATTGGGACTACAATAGTTTATAAATATGACATCAATAAAAATAAAGATAACCAAAACAAAGTACATGATCTTGTTCATTTCTTATGCTCCTTATCCTTTATGTTGTGTCTTAATGCATCTAAAATATTAGTGTCAGCAAATAGACTGACTTAATCGTCACTGGCTTAGCTAGCTAAATAACACAAGATCAAAATATGCAAAAACATTAACAATAACGTGATCCATGTCATATGCAAGTTGTTAAAATAGCAATCAATAACACGTGCAATGTTACCATACATATACAAGCTTAACAGGTGTATTTCTCATTTTTATTTCTCTTATTTAATTGATATTCTTAGCATTCATTCTTATTTCCTCTCTCATTGATAGATCACACTTTTTGCATGTTCACATAATTCTAGGAGGCACTAACAACATCATACCCTTAAGATGTTCAACAAGCTCCCTTGTCTAATCACAGAATCCTAAGAGACACTCATAATGTCGTTAGGAGGCACTCACAATGTCATACTCTTAGAATATTTACTGAACCCCACTTGTCAATTACACAATCCTAGGAGGCACTTATAATATCATAACCTTAGGATGTTCACTAAGCTCTATTTATCAATCGCATAATCCTAAGAGGCACTCACAATGTCATACTCTTAGAATATTTACTGAACTCCACTTATCAATTACACAATCCTACGAGGAACTTATAATATCGTAACCTTAGGATGTTCGCTAAGCTCCATTTATTGATCACATAATCCTAGGAGGTACTCACAATGTCATACTCTTAGAATATTTACTAAACCCCACTTATCAATTACACAATCCTAAGAAACACTTATAATGTCATACCCTTAAAATATTCACTAAGTTTCACATACCAATTACATAATTCTAAGAGACACGTAAAACGTTGTACCCTTAAAATATTCACTGAGGTCCACTTGCCAATCACATAATCCTAAAAGGAACTCACAATGTTGTACCCTTAGAATGTTTACTAAGCTTCACTTACCAATCACACAATCCTAAGAGGCACTCACAACGTTGTAATGTCTCTTCCTAACATGTAGCAAAACATACCATTAATTGCACATTTCATTATCAATTAAATGCCATCATGAACCAAACTCAAACAATACTTATACACAATCGAACAAATCACACAATGTAAAGGGTGAAGGTACAACATGTGAATCAAAATAACTCGATAGCATCATAAGCAATCCGTGTCATATTGACAAACAATAGCATATCACAACACTAAACATATGCACCTCTATAACATGTCAACATGAAATATGTGCTATCAAACATTGGTTTCATCATAAAATATAAGTAATAAAAGTATAGAATGTGAATCAATAACTCACTAACATCATGTGCAATCCAAGTCATGTTGGCACAATACATCATAACATCTAACACATGCACCTAAATAGCATGTCAAAATACAAACATATTAATACATCAAAAATACACACATAAAACATATCCGATGCCTATCTTGTAATTAAAAAAAATATGAAATTTAGATCCCAATACATTCTCTTTCTTATCCTACAAATCGTATAAAGATCTTGTGTCATAATTCAAACATTTTTCTATGCATTAATTCAACAGGTTGAATAAAAATTAATACCTCATGCTTACACATTGCATGTCATATATAAGCCCCATTTTCATTCGTCTTCTCTCTCTGCTTGTGTATCATACCTTTCTCCTCTATTCCTCTCTTTTTTTCTCTCTCTTAAGTCCTCAATCCCTAAGTTCATAATTTCTTCCCTTACTCTCTTCTCTCCAAAATTATTTTCCTATCCTAATCCAGAGGCAACTCAGCAACCAACTACCCTACGATCAACCCAAAGCCAAAGTGGTGGCTCAACTAAAACTTCAACCCATGTGAATCTCACGAACAAATCTAAGCTATGGAAGTACAAACACAAAAATGGACATCAAATCTTACTATTTTCTTTGTCAAGTTAATGCTTTTTTTTATTTCAATTTTTGCTTATGTTTTCAATTACGAATTGATTTATCTAAAACCTCAAGGATGGGCTGTATTTCTTTTCTTTTTGATCTTTGCATCACAAATCAAATATATTTTGATTAATAATATGTTATTTTATAACTCTTTATTCTTTCATTATATTATACACTATTTTCTTTATTGCTTTTTTTCCTATAAGATTGTACTATATGGTCAACCTTCAAGTACCTCCATCAAATCGTCTGATCCTTTTCAAAGGCTGTTCCTTCTTGAGTTAATCGTATTGCTTGATGTTGCTATAATATAGTCCTATTAGGTCCTATAATTGTTTCTCAAACTATTACACCATTTGATTCTTCCAATACTAAACTTTGAGCTAATCATATCGTATGAAATAATATATGCAGGCCATACGTTTTCTCAAGAAAGCCTGATCCTACCTCATGCTACTTGATTCATTCTAATGCCTTTGCAGTCATATTCTTGCTTTTCACTAAAAAATCTCTCCTCTAATACCTTTCTCACAACTGAAAGCAATTATGATGCTATTGTCACTAATCTTGCAAACAAATCTAGAGTTGCACCTTCTATTTCTCATCTTGCTTAGCTATTCCCTAGTATCTATCCCCTTGAGCTGCTTTTCTTTCTACATCTCTCTGTTTAAACTTCCAACTTCTCATGTCTTCTTCCCACATAGCTACAATGCCCAACTCAAGCCACACAATTACATTAACATATAATTTAATTATATATACAAAATTAATTCTCAATATATGCTCCTTAATTTATAACAATTTCGATTTAACTCAAAAAATTATAAACCATAAACATATAAATTCCTCTTACTTATCTATTCATGATGATACACTTTGACATTCGACACAACCTTATAAATTTCATATTTTTTTAGACAATACCCAAATAGCATTATTATATTCTAGTTTTAAAACATTCTAGCTTTCAAACATAAGCTATACTTAAATATTAAAAACAAATTACATATTCAGTTTTCTAATTACAATATTACAAAATAATTATCTCACAAGGATGTCATATTTTTTTCCTATTAAACAAATATCACCTTGAAATTTAAAAGATTTCAATGGGTCCATATATTAGATCTCAACTAAAAGGAATATCATGATGCTTATCATTCCCCATTTCATATAAATAGATAATGCAATGTTACCTTCTTAAATCTCTTTAAATAGACTCAAAAGGTTAAATATATATATATATATATATACACACACACACATAAATACACACATATAATCCACATGCAATACAATAATTATATTATAAATACTCCTCAAATATTTTTATGCAACAATATGAGGGTCGCATACAACACTATGATTTTCTTTTTACATCACTCTTATACCTAATCATATCTTTATCATTTTGTTTTCATATTACTTATTCCCATTTCTCCCTTCACCTAGAAGCCTCGTATAAAAACTTCTTACTCAGTGATTTCTCTCTTCTAAGATATCACCCAACATTCACTCCCTGTTCTCATCATTTTAAAGAATTACTATTTATTTTCTCCTCTTTTCTTTCTTAGTATTGTTCTTTCCTACTACTCTACCACCTAGAAGCCTTATACAAGAGTCGCTCCTCACTCAATGACTATTCTTTCAATCTTTCAAAACATCACACAACACACATTCCCCACACCCTCGTTGTCAATAAAGCTTCAGCCCATCCAATTTATATTATTTCATCTGCTTAGCTTTTTTACTATTCGAAACATGTGATGCATTTCAACAACTTTTAATTTTGGCATAGCTTTGTAGCTATTTTTTTGGCATATTTGATGGCCAATTTCTATTCTTTTTTAATAGTGTTTTTCAACCCATTTCATTTCTTATGGTTTATTAACTAGTCTGATATTTTCATCCTTCCACATTTCTTGTAGTTAACTAACCACTCAATTCTTTGTTAATGACATTCTTTTTTATTATAATATGCATTTCTTTTCTTTTACACTTCTTACAAGCATTTTTACACATTTTTCAAAGCTTACAAAACCAATATGACATGCTTCACATATTATGATACTTACATAAAACACGTGTGACATCATAACATCCTTCAGTGATCAATATATAAATCTTTTGTTATCATGTCTTCATATTTAATATATGATGTTATTCTTTGTGTAATACTTGCATGTTTAATCATATAATGCACATCATTTCACAATACTTATATGCTCAATATGTAATGCACGTCATTCCACAATGCTCATATTCTCTAATATAACAATAAATAACTTGTAACACAATTATTAAGATGCATTATATATAACTCACATGCTCATGCCATTCGACACATAAATCAACAATTATTGTTATCTTCATAAAAAACATGCATCCATAATAGCATGTATGTTAGCACACATTACATTATCTTTCATATGCGTGGGTAACAAACAAGTCTATCTATTGAATACAATAGAATTCACATGTTCAATTTGGAATCGTTAAAAACTGATGATACTAAAACATTATAACAATTATATAATATCATGACGAATTGAGTTTACCCACTTTGATATACAATTTCTTTTTCCAATCTCCTCAATTCCTGTGCCTTAGCTACGACTAACCGCTTCACATCCCTCCTCGAAAAAAATCAATTTCTGTTGTACACGTTGCTTCTCAATTTTCCCCTTTCTTTTTCACTTCTCTCACTCTCTGCCCTTCACTTCCACTCTCTTCTTTTTACTCTCTCTCCTCAAGCGAGGTCCAAGCCCTAGGTTTGAAATCCGCCAACTCTACCCTTCCCTTTCTCTCTCCTCCTCGGTTCCCCTCTCTTTCTAGGCTTCTCTTCTTACCGCCTGCGCAGCGAAACGACGAAAACCAGCGGCGTGATCAAGAATCAAATCGTGCTCAGGTCTGTCCAAAAACCTTCCTCTCACAGCGTCGATCTCATTCTCTTCGCGGCGGAGCGACGTCGAGGCGGCATGCGGAGGGGCGACGAGGAAAGAATTGGGGCTAGGGTACAGTGATGTGCGTAGGTTGCTCGGTCGGCAATTTGACGTCATGTAGGGCTGTAGGTATTTATATTAATTAAATATTCTGTTATTATTGTCTTTTTAATTTTAATAATTCTATATAATTTTAAACGAATTTTAATTGACACTAAACAAGTGATATTGATCTTATTAGTTGATGTCAAGATGTTAATGCGACTTAATTATTTAGGGATATTATAATTTTTTTATTTTTATGAGAGTTTTATTCTTATAATTAAAAAATATTCAAGATGCTTGTTCTTATTTTTTCTTTTTTTTTCTTAAATATTCAAGCTATTGTCTCTTTTTTCACATCTTACAACAACTCAACTATAACTCTCTTTTAGGAGAAATATTTGTCATTTGTTAAAGGTTTTGTAATAATATTTGAATAGTCTCTTGTTGTCATCTCTCAATAATAAGCATTATATTATCTATATCAACAATTTTATTTAATACAGTTACAACTTTATTTGCTTTGCTTTATTAAAGTGATAAGGTATCTTTTAAGTAATTTAATTAAAAGATTTTTAAAAATAATAGACATATTTTTATCATATTTTTAAAAGATTGAATATCATCAAATTTTTTAATATAATTATATTAATTATTATAAAATTAGTAATTAACAAAAACAAAAAGATTGAATGTCATCATATTCATATTTTTTTAAAAATCTTATTTTGTAGTCATAAATTTACTTTATAATATAAATATCTAATATTCTTTTAGAATTACATAACTCTATACATCTCTTTTATTATTTATTTTTTGTCATAAAAATTTTGCATCACATGATTCCCCTTATCATATAGTATATGCACCACTCCTTATCATCAACTCCTACAATGTATCATTTTTTGAATTCTTTGTTTAAACATATAATATAACTAAATATATTATATAATATAATTCTTATAGCTTCCTCTATTCCATGATACCTCATGTAGTTTAAATTATTTAGCCAACTTTCATATTATAGTATGATTAATATTCCTATTTTATTCTTACTTATAACCAATTGTACAAATACATTAAGTATATCTTACAAGGTAATCAATATATGAATATTGCATTATTTCTCAAATGGCATTTGATTAATTTGTTTGTAAACCAACTTAATTTGATCATGCAATATGATTAAACTAATTATATTATATAATAATATCTACATAACTATAAGCTCATTCTAAATCCTCTCAATTTTAATTCAAATTAGTTATAACAATGGTTCCATAAAAGATTACTTTTATGAGTTTGATTTTATTATTTTGTACATGCATGAGTAGGAAAGTTAAGTTGTGAGAATTAGAAGTCTATAAAGAAGATATTTTAATTTTAAGATTGATGGAATTTAAATATCAAATATTAATATTCATCATACATTATAGTATGTACATTTTAGATAAGAATAATTGATCTAATAGACATAAAGATATGAGATATGGTTTGTCTAAGGTTTTCTTTTTGGATCGCAAGTTTTCTTCTCTTCGTCAATAATTTTAGTGTTTGAAGAAGGAAAGAAAAAAATTGAAAGTTGTTTGGTTACATGTATGAAAAGACTAAGGTGAGATCTAAAAGCATTGCAAGTATATACCATTTTGTTGTTTTTTTATTGAATTGTCAACCTACAAGTTTTAAAGTGCTAATTGAAGGATTTTGAAATGATATGTGATGTGCATCTTGAATTATGCCATGTTCAACTCATGGATGTTGTTTATCATGCTTTCTAACTCTATGGTTGGGTCAAATAAGTTTGCTGAAGTGCTACTGTTGAAATAATATCATATTTAGTATGGAGAGTATTGATTTAAGTATGTTTATGATAAATAATTAAGTATTTTAATGTCATATTTAGTCTCAAAAGCTTTGATTTTAAGAATATTTATGATAAACAATTGAGTATTTTAATATATAGTAAGAAGAAGAAATATAAACAATAAGATGAATCATATGTAATTTCAATTATATAGAAAATGAAATGTAAGAGAATTAAAAAGAAGATCATCCTCAAGAATTTAGATCAATAAATTGAAATTATTGTGAGACAACTAGTTATTATTTTGTACCTCGTGTATTTCATGCATTAGAATATAATAACATAGTATTATTAACATAACATATATCTTAAATAATTAATATCCAAACACTTATATGATATGACATGAAACTTCATAAATACATAATGATGATATAATGGTATTGTATATGCATAAATATGAGTGTGTGTATATATATATATATATATATATATACATAAACATCATTATTCGAGAATCAACATCACTCAAGAGCGTTAAATGTAAAAAAAAATCTTTAATATTTTATCTTGTTTCAATATTTTTTTGTCATGGGACTTCAAATTTTGAAATAACACAAATTCATTCCTAATTAAAGTTAGAAGTTTAAAAAACATCTTTTATTCAAACAAGCATATTTTTGCATCATTATCATCATGGAACTAATAATTTTTACTTTATATTAAAAATAAATATTTTGAAGACTTGCATCAAAAGACTCCAATATGATTTTCTATTTTAACATTTCCCATAATTTCCTATGTCAATACCACTTAGAAATTCATCTTGTTCTATTCATTTGAAGTTAAGAAAACTTTTCTTAACTCAAACAGATATCAAAGTTCAATCATTTATGAATTAAAAAGTATACTTCTAATCGAGTCAAAATTTAGCTTGTTATTTTTGTAATGTCATTTTTTTTCTCCATGTTTGATGAAAGATAAAGGTGATAAGTCTTGTTTTTTTGGTCAATTTTGACATCTTTGCCTAAAGTTAGCTTGGAACATTGTGATAGCCATTTTGTTCAAATTGCATTTAATTTTTAGCATGTAGACTTCCTTAAATTTCATGTCGGTATTTTTCAAGAGCAAAAGTGTCAACAAAATTGTCTCTATAATTACTCCTTTTTGACTTAACTCTAGGGCTGACTAATATTAATGAGACCAGCAAAACCATGAAATGCCAAGCTCAGATTGATTTCACACTAAAAATAAAACTTCTAAACAAGAAAAATTTATTAAACATCATTTATATGAGCACTTTAATCTAACAAAAAATGCATTTGGCTTACATCTCAAGGTTTGAATCCTTCAAACATTTATTCATAGCACCTTTTTTCCATTGTTATGTTGAGCCACAATGCAACATCAATTAAATGTTGAGACAAATTTTGTTTTAGTAGTTATATCTCTTTAATATTAACACATCTTATTTAAAATTTTTATCATCCTTAAAATTAATATAAATAATTAGACACTATTCAATGTTAGTTTTTACAATGAAAAAGAAGTTAAAAAAATATTTAAATAATTCTAAATTACTTGTTTTTTTCAAGAATCCATATTCCCAAAAAATGATTTTTCTTTTTTTTTTTTTAATTTTTTTTTTACTGATGTCATTTTCTATTGCATTTCTCCTTTTATTTTATTGAGAACAAGCATAACTCAAGTATGCAATTTGATACCAAAACTAAATTATAGTAGTTATAACAGCTGGCATTAGGTATTTGAGGACCATTTCATTGTTGAATAATAGAAAGTAGTTCACTAAGAGAGTTAAATATTAGGGATAAGGTTTGTACGGGAAGGAACTTTCAAAGCAATGATATCACTCAAGCATTAACAAGTTCTCTTCTTCCAAGTGAGAAAGCAAGATGCATCCCTTCATAAAGGCAAACATTTTTGATATGCCATCAAAGAATTAAAAAACCCATGTTGAATTAGTTTGAAAAATTCAATTAGTTATATTAAGAATTATTTCATAATAATTTCAACAATTATTTTATCATATATAATAATTTTATTAGTTTGTCTATAATTTATCATCAAGAGTTATCAGTCTTATCTTTATAAAATTTAACATTAATAAAGATTATACTTATTTAAGTAGAAAATAAATAATCACCTATTTAATTTCTTCTGCATCATTTTCATACTATATTTTGAAGCATATTAAAATTATTATATATTTATGATTAGTATCACAACATTACAAGTCTTTTTTGAAGACAAACGTTTTACTAACAAGGGCTTATTGATAAGTAATATTTGAAATATAATATAAAAAACAAAAGAAATAAAAGGAATTATTGCATAAAAATTTATCTTATTACAATAACATGTTTAACCTAGAAAAATAAAGAACTCAAATGCCCTTTAATGCAAATAAATTTTCGCTATTTTCACAATAAACAAAAAAAGAGATTAAAATAGGTAAGTTAAATAAAAAAGTAATAATCTTTATTAGAAAAAAATACTTAACAATCAAGATTAAAATCTAAGAGATTACTCTTTTTATTGAAGTATGATAGTATGAGTATATTCTCTATTTTTTATTTCTTGAAAGAGAGTTTATATTTTTGGATTTTTATAAGTTACATTAATAATATGAAATGTAAAATACAAGATAAATATACGAAATGTTAAATTTAAACATGAGAATTAAAAAAAATCAAAATTTTAAATAAAAAAACATTAAAGTGCTCCTAATTAGTGCATGGAATAATTTGGATCTTGTCTCTATGATTTATTTATTTATTTTTAAATTCATTTGCTAATACATATGATCATTTGTAACATAAAATAATTTATTAGTAATCTCCTCATCATATAAATATCATATCAAATTGTTTTTTGTTGGCACAAAACATTATTTTGAAAGGACTAAAGGAACACCTTACTCTCAAAGACAAGGTGTAAAGTTAACTATGTTGATGCAAATATTACAAAGCTATTAGAATAACTCATCTTCATCACATTTTATCAAAATTAATAACTATTAAAAATCATTTTTTCTTGCTATTTTTTCTTTGTACAAAAAGAATTTTGTAATTGTTTTTCTTATATTATCTTTTGTCCTTCGCTACATAATCTTTTGGTACCGATTGTAGTAAGTTCGAGTGATATATTGCTCGAGTCAATACAATTGTTAGGACAATGCTAATTAATGATTGAGTGAACTATGATGATCTTAGACATAACGATCAATCTTGCTTGGCTAAAATAATATCCAAGTGTCAAGCATCGATTGGGCTTAATAATTTGTGAAATTATATATGCCTAGCTTTCAATGTCTAGTATGTAAACAATCTCCCAACTACAAGAGAATAATTTGAAGCATAATCAAATTATTATTTTTTTATTAATTATAGCTAACTAAAGGATATAGATTAGCGCAGCTTGAGGCATGAAGTCCATCCGTTGACCACATGAACCGGTCAGGCCATCATTTTTCGACCGAATCAACCCGAACTTGCGGCTCAACAGATTCCCTCAAAAGCAGCGGCGTCTTTACCTAACCGTTCGCACAGTAACTCTTATGCGGGCAGAACTACGGCAAAGAAAAGCCTGAGGTCATCGAGTCGTCTCCCGCGCTATTTAAGCAAGCAACAGGCGCAACCAAAAGCCATCCTTCCCGGATTCAACTCATGGATACGGAGAAGACGATGCCACGTTCGCTGCGGTGGTTCAAACCTCAGATCGCCCGGTGGTTCAGCAGATTCCCGGGCATCAGCCGGCGTCGATGTGGAAAGGAGGGGTCCGTTGGATTGCCGAAGGAGGTGTGGAAGAAATCCATACTGATGGGGGATAAGTGCCAGCCACTGGATTTCTCCGGCGTCATCCACTATGACGGCGAGGGGCGGAGGATGGTGGGGCCGCCACAGTCTCCACTAAGAAGCCCGCTGCCGTACTTCATCGAGCCGGGGAAGAGGAGGGATCGATGAGCCATTTTTACGTTTGGTCAAACCCTTTACGTCAAAAAGCTTATATTTTGGATATATATATATATAAAATGGTGAAATTTTGTATATATAATTATCTTTTATGAAAAAACGTTTTATAAAATGATGTTTAAATTTTTTATATATTTTAAAATCAAATAATGCTTTTGATAAAGGCAAAATATAACAAACAACAAAGTTTTCATTTCTTATGCTTGTCCTTAAAATCTAACAAAAAAATAGACTAATTTAATTATAAAAATAGCATAAAAATATATTAACACATTTGAACAAAAAAAAAACATTACAATAAATCACAATATATACGCATAAAACAGCTGAAATATAGAAGGAAGGTTCATACAGTGGATTATAGCTGCAGAAGCAAACGAGTGTTCCTTCCTTGAAAATACTTAAGAGCAGAATTGGCTAAGCTTCCACCACAGAAAGCGCCCAGAATTAGCCGAAGAAATCACGATGATTTCACAAGTTTTCCAGCTTCAACTCACCCTTCTTCCAATCCAAAAAGAATCCAAGCAAAAAAAAAAACTTGGGTTTTACTCCTTCCTCGAAACAGGCTTTCGAATCCTCTCGAAGATGGAGTTCTCCATGATCTCTTTTGCAGAAGGACGTTTTACTGGATCAGGATCCATCATGGCCTGGAAGAATATTGACGACGACAAAGAACTTAGAAGGCTGGATGGATAACTTTTATACAATGTTGCATTAGAAGACTATATCTGAGTTTCAAGCTAGTTTGGGCCAAGGATTAGTTCGTAGTTAGGGCAATGCAATTTGAATGCAAAGCATGCAATCTAGGGTAGAATAAAGATGAGGATTTGAAGAAGAAAAAAAACATTCGTTCAACCAAGTATTACCTTAAGCAAGCTTTGGAATTGCATTGAATACCCAGGAAGCAAAGGGATCTTGCCCTCTCTAAGGTTGCAGAACAGAGGACCAGAGTCAGGAAGTGGTGATCCTTTGACAAGCTCGTAGGTGGCTGCTCCCAAGGAAAATATATCTACTTTATCTAAATGTTCATATTTATCGTTGAGTATCTCCTGGGGCATATAACGCGAGTCACCTTCCTCAATGGGCAAAGACTTGTTAATGAGAATGGCACAACCAAAATCTCCAAGTTTATAAACACCATTCTTTACATAAATGTTTTCGGGTTTCACATCCATGTGAGCTATGCCTTGTTCATGCATAAAATGCAATGCACCAGCTATCTGCAAGATGTTTAACAGTTAGTTAATCAACGCAACAGAAAGCCCAGATACAAGATAAGAAGAAAGCTTCAAAAAAGGAGAGGATATGGCAACAAGAAAAATTAAAAAGTAAAAGAAACTAACACCTTCAACGCAGCTTAGCTTCCTGTGCGCAAGCCTTCTTCCATTTTTTTTAGTTCATCATAAGTGTGGATTTTTTTATATGTGATCTTCGTTTAAGTTTCTATTTACATAACTTTGATCAATAACAATATCTACAACTTTAAGCTGATAAAGTTTGCTGAAGAGAGCTAAGAAGAGGAAAGGCTTGGAGAACAAAAACTCCTTATTTCTATGAACTAGGGCTAGGGTTTACATTGAAATTGTAAATAAGAAAAAGTTCAAGTGCTACCTATGTTGGCCGATCAACACTATTGTAATTAAGACCAATACTAAAAAATTCTCAGAAAAGATCCTTATAAATGATCATAAAGATCCCCAAAGATCGTAAGAAAACATACATACAAACTATATTAATCCCCTGCCTCAAATATGTCTTAAGGATAACAGTTTCCAGCATAAGTTCTTCTATAATTACAAAATATATCCCACTTTCCCTTTTGCAAAATAAGCCCATCTAACAGAAACAAAAATGCCAATTCTGATTGAAATTTGAATTTGTAAAAATTTTCATTGAAGTGGCCACTTGTATTGAATGTCTTTGTAGATCCCATCCCATGACCAGCTCCATGAATCAAGCTTTTATTGAAATCTTCTACTATTTTTATATTTTTTGTAACTTAAAATAAATAAAACAGTAATTGAAATGAAATTAAACATCCAATTTAGAGTGGTTAGGCTAATAAAAATAATTGAAATGAAATTAAAAATAAGTCACCTCCATGAAACCTGTACTCTAATTAAGAATAGTTTGGTTAGAAATGCCATTTGCCGAACAGGTCAATGTTTTCCTACCTCACTCTAGTACTGGGAGTGAAGAAACCCTTCTTTTGCTATAAGGATACACTTGGCTGGAAGAAAGCAATAGCCTCTTTGACTTTGGCTTGAAGGTTGATATCAAAGTTAAGTTAACAGCTTGATTTCTCAATGAACATTTGGAGCATGCTATAAACCAGCAAGGGTTATTTTTTTTAATTCAATGCTACAGAGGCCTCCTGCAAGGTTTACTCCACTGCTGGCAACACCAGCATCAAAGACAAAGGAAGAGAAAGTGAGGGAAGATGGAGTTGAATTGGCAATATGAGTTGAGCAAGGAAAAGGAGGAGACGGAGGAGGGACATTTGAATCGTGCGGTGGTCTAAGGGAAGGGGAAGGTGAAGGAGGGAAAACAGGGAGAGATGATATGGGAGGTGAATGGAATAAAGAAGGGAAGGGCTACTATTAAGGGCACCTTGGGAAGGGTAAGAATGCCAACCCATTGGATTGTCTAAGACACCTTGAGCAGTACAATTTAGGATCTTATTACATAGGTTTTCTCTCATTTTGTTTAATTCATCAAAAGCCTGTATTTTTTTTAAAATGTGTCTTAATGTAAAACTATATTTACAAACTTTTGATCCATAGCAACTTACCACATCAGTAAGTTGATAGCTAGAGGGATCATAAGAGTAAAGTGCTGAAGAATGGAAATTCATTGTTTCTTTGAGTTAGGGTTAGGGTTTACCATGAACTTATAACAAAGAAGAATGAGAAGTCCTAGCATGCTACCTAAGTTGGCTGATTAGCCCATTTATAAGGAAATACAATTTCCAAAATTGCATAACAAAGATCCTTAAAGATTACAATAGAGATCCCCAAAGATCTTAAGAAAAAAATACAAAATACATTATTCCCTACCTTAAAGATGCCGATGGGTAAAAGAATTCAGCACATTCCTCATAAAGTTACAAAATATCTCCCATTTCTCTTTTGAAAAAAATCAGCTCGTCTGATACAAACAAGTGTGGAAGACGACTAATCATAGCCTTTGATCATATCCTTGAAAAGACTTAAAACAAATTCAAATGAATAATAAAACTCAACTTTTTTATTGTTAGTTCAACTATCTAGTAAATTCAAGATTTGATCAAAAGTTGAAGTTAGCCAAAGCATCTTTCAATTGCTCTCTTGGTTTATTATTTTATAGATCTTTCCTTATGACCCAATTTCATAATTAAGTTTTTATTTAAAATTACAAATGTTCTTATAATTTTTGTAATCCAAAATAAATTTAAAACACTAATAAAATGAAATGAAAAGAAACATTAAAATCATTTAAATTACCAAACCTACAAATTGAGATGCTCAATTAAAATCAAAACAATACCTAAAAACATTTCATAAAACTACCACCAATTTGAAGATACACAAGTTTTCATGTTGGGTTTTCACTATTGCTCTCTTGTAGCTCTTGCGCTAACCGTATGCAAGCTCTCCTTACACTTGTCATCCGCATCATCGATTGAGCTCGTCTTCAAGCTTCAAACTTCCCGTTCTTATCTCAAGACTCTTCCATCCATGAACTTCCCCGCCTCAATCGAAGTAGGGTGCCATCTCCCTTTTGTGGGTCTTGATAAAGAAAGGCCCAAGGCTCTCCGTACCAACCCCCAACATGTTTAGTGGGTGTCTCCTTCTCCTCATCAACTTGCCATTACTTAGGAAAACTTTGACATCATTCTCCTCTCTCTAAGAATGCACACATTGTCCCCCCCCTTTCCAAACACCAATCTTATTCAACCTACTATCTCCTTTTGAGGATAGTCCTACCCTTAATCTCCTAGCTCCCAAGTTGCTTCCTCATTGCTAAAGAGCTAAACTCCTCTTTCTTCCTCTGATGGACCCCCATTGATACCCTTTTCCTCAAGCAACCATCCTAACCTTCTTTGCTTGACAACAACAATTGTCACCTCTCCCACTATGCTTTGACCCTATCCACCTTTGCTTGCATCATCACGTCATCCTCCTCTTGTTTAGCTTCGACAATCCCATCCCTTACCATCTTGCATGCCCCATCTCTTAAGATTACATTGGATTCTGTCTTGGAAGCCCCTCCACTTTCCAATTCCAATCCATACTTACTCTTCATTAGTTGACCTTTGGACTTCTATCTTTTACATTATCCCCTACTCATTCTCTGGATGTCTTCTCAACTAGAATGAAGGGAAAAGAGGTCCAGTTTGGCTAATTTTGCAAGTCATATGTTTTCTCTTTTCTAATCAATTGTACTTTTTGTGTATCTTTTAACTTCAACCAGCATTGTGGCTGCCAATATCTCCTATTGGAATGCTTAACTACTATGTGGAATCTGTATATCTTGCATTTATGATATTTAAATCATACAATGCCCTCACCTTCTTCAAAAATAACTACAATTTTGGCAACAGTAATCAAGATGAAGAAATACATCGAAGTCCTATATGTCACAAATATTTTATCTTAACGGCAAATTCAAATGGTTTAACACCACATTTGTTAAGTTTGTTGTGTACCTGATGTAAAACTTCTAGTATTTCTGCACTGCTTAGCATATAACCTTTATCCATTGATAGGCTGTGATCGCAAAGTTCCATTTGAATATAAAGTTTTTCATTTTCAAACCAAGAAGTATGATAACCAACTATATTTCCATGATAACCTGATCAAAGCACAAATAATTCCATCTCAAGTAACTCTTTTATCTTAAGCATTCATGGAAGTTTGGGAAACATACCTAACGCTGCAAGAGCTTGTGCTTCCCGCAAAGCATGCCTCCTGCGAGATCAATTCATATAATCATATTGAAAGATATAAAATCAACCTATAACTAATACTTTAAGTTAGAGATGGACACCTTTCCATGTCATTATGGAATTGCTTTATACTATGTTTCACAGCATAAAGGCAACCATCCATTCTCTTTAAAACTTTGAAAACATGGCTGAAATTTCCATTGCCAATTTGCTGCGGAATAAAATGTGCAGTTAGAAATAGAATCAGCAATGATTCAAGCCAACATGAGATATATGAAATAAAAATGTCGACACCACCTCTATTTCATGAAAGTCAGTGCGGTAACGTGAAAATCCATCTCCACCAATTAATGGTGAGAAACCTGCAGTCAAAAGTTTGAAACCGAAGCATAAAAAATGAACCATCAAAAACATCATCATAACAAAATTCCATACAAATCAAAGGCCAATATGATTTAAGCCTTAGTAGCAAGCCTACTGAAGAAGTTTCTGTCAGCTGGAATAAATCGAAATTTTAGTTTGCTAAATTGAAAAGCATCTATTTGAAAGAAAACTCTTCAATATGTTTGGATCTTCTAACTATCATGTGACATATTTTCAATGGAAGCAAAGCCTTGCAGTTACAATCAATAATATGAATTAAAATTTCTGTTTTCTTCAATGGTTTGCGAAATTGAAAAGCCTTGCAATTACAGTCCGGGAATGGATCTCGTGGCATGATGATAGATAAACTTCTCAACTAAATACTTAATTGGATGTGCAATACTCACTATTTGATACAATTTTGACATGACACGCTTGAAGGCAGTTGGGATATCTCGACTTCATGTTGCTGGAGAGATTTCATGAAGAAGCAAAGGAGAAGGAGAAACAAAACGAAGCAATTGGGATGACAACAAGAAATCTGAACATAAAAATTGTCTGAATGTGAGGAAAAAAAATAAATGAAAAAAATGAATTTTAGAAAACTATGAATATGAAAATTGTAAATCTAAGAATGAGCTGATTTGATAGAAGAAAAACATTAAAAAGAAAGGCCATGTCAGAACTGAAAAAATCATAAAACATTTTAGGACTAACTTGTACAAGTGATAAAACAGTGAAAATAAGCTTTGAGTAGCAAAAGTTCACATATGGGAGGCTCTAACAAGCAAAAAATTTCAAGGAAATTCTATAAGGTTTGATCAGTCAAATTAAAAAAAAAACTGTAAGGAGTTGCTTGAAAAACTTCAGCTTCAGAACAGATTTTTTAAGACTCTTATAACTTAGAGATCAAATCATAGAAAAAATAAAAAGTAAGTGTTCCAGAGGACTCCTGAAACTATCATGCAACATATTTCAATGATTTGGATCTCAAAGGTGAAAATATAGAGATGTTTTATCGTTTTTACAAAAATACAGATTTGGTGAAGTGCAAGAATGTTTCAAGAAGAAAAATTACACAAAGATGGAAGCAGAACAAGTCCTCAATGCAGAAAAACTGACTGAGATGCTTGTGGAAATCAATCTCTAGAGGCACAGAAGTGACACACCATGAATCTGATCAAATTTTGGTGTCTAAAAAATTAATGGGCATCAAAACAATCAAGAACAAGGAAAGCCCAATTGGATATGCACAAAACTATCATTCTCCATCATCAAAACATCAAGTGCATCATACAATAAACCAAGACCTTCTATAAGATACTTTACAACATTAAATATAGAAAAATGGAGGAGAAGACGGAAACAAAAATTCCCAAAGCATATATTGGAAACAAAATTACCAAAAACAACCTAGAACCATAACAACTACCCAAAGACCAACTAAAACTACAACAATGGCTGTTAGTATCACAAGATGTAGATCTAGCCTCTACTACTAACCTACTTTGTTACTATCACAACATGATTGATAAAAAGGCTGAAATTATTTTAATGTTAACGAGAAAGAAAAAAAGAGGGTTTCACTTAATCCTTGAAGTCAAGGCCACTTTTAAGGTGGTATAAAATGTAGCATCCCTCATACACTATCCTCACTTACCCACATTTACTATGTTCTACATCTTCTACATAATCAATGACTTCGAGCATTAAGTCCCATGTTATGATGTTCCTACAATGCCACTTTGATGCTTATAAAAAAAACAAAAAAACATGTAATCTAGTATTAATAAATTATTGATTATGATATTTATTTCTATTATTTGCAATTAACAAATTGAATCAAATAGCATGTCTTGCACTTGTAATTAACTCAATGTGGTCAAACTGTCCACCAGATGTCATACCATGAGATCTACTTAGGATTGCTGAACCTATGCTTATTTTTATGGCTTCACTATTATAAACAACTTGCTTTACAATTTGGATTTCTCTGCATTAGTAATTGTAATTATATTTCATATAACATAGTAAATGGATCATTAAAATTACTAAACTAAACAATGGCCTTACAAAGCTTGTACTCTAATTTGTTTTATGACAATACGATAATTTAGTTTCAAAGTTCTTTATATAAACAATAATTTTGCATATGCACATAAAGTCTACAGATTTAAAATCAATGAAAAAAATTTATAAAGTGGATTGTCAATTTTTACACCAACTTTTAATCATACAACACATCATTCATAACAACATCACAAGTTTGGAACGTTTGTCATTTAAGGCATCATCAACAACCCAGAATTTAGGAAAGTGCACACAATACAATAGGACTTAATTTTAGATTATGTTAAACATAAAAATAGTTTAACCAAAATATTCTAGTACTACATAATATTTTCAAAGGGCAAGGAATAGAAAATGAATAAGCCTAAACATTGTCTTAATTAAGTTATGACAACTAGGCTAGGATGAGAAAGAAGCTTTGCATAACAATTTTATTAAAAATGTACAAACTGCTATTGAGAATGCATAATCTACAAAACATTCCAAAACCAATAACAATAACTTCAACGAAAAAGGCAAAATGAACTGAAAAATGGGCATACCTATTAATTTTGCTCTCCGGTCACTAAAAATATCAAGTGCTATTGACGAATTTGGAGCTAGATATGGATTCTTGATGCAAGGAGGTGGCAAAACACGACAACGTAAAGCTATGGCAGATTGAGAGACGTGATGCTTTTTTTGCTCCAAGTCTGGCCTTATTAACTTGTGCTCACCAATTTCAAAGCCAAAATCATCAAACTTAACTTCAACATCCTCGTCAAGTAGCTGACTGGTTGTTGGTGGCAAAATGCATGGAGAACAACCTAAGATAAACATGACAAATTATGCAGGAGAAAAATAAGGTTTACAAGTAACACAAAAAGCCATAAACTTACAAACATTAATAAATTGGGAACAACTAACTGGGATAAGATTTGATAGTTACTTAAGCTTGCACTCAACTATTAAACAATGCCACAATAGATCATTCTTCAAAGTTCAAACTTAAACACATTACAAGTAAACATAATAAGGATCTTTCAATTATTTAGAAAACACAATTTAAGAATATCTAAATTGCATTAACCTATTCATTGAGCAACACCCAATGGAACTAGGTTTAACAAGACCACACAAATTAGAGAATTTTTCTATCAAAGATGTTGTGATTCTTGAAATATAGTAACATAAATTTGAGGTACATAATTCTCTAGAATCTACCATTAATCAACCTTTGCTCTTAAACTTTACGATTTTGATGAACTTATCGTTATACTTTAATTAATAGTTATATCTATCATTAGTCATTAAATCAATAAGACTAATAAAGGTTTTATTCATCCATTTCATCATTAAGATTGAGAGATAAATAAAACCAAAATTGAATTTTGGATTAATTAGTAAATATTAATTATTAAGGGATGCCATATTTTGTTTTTAATTACAATTCCAAACATGAAATGAGATTGCAAGTGATCTAGATTTGATCATTACCTTAAACATAGAAGTAGTGATTTTAGGTAAAAGTTATAATTAAAAATGTAAATATGAATCATATTATTAGTTATTTGTTACTTATGCTATGGCCATTGATTTAAAACTTTGTTCTCTCATAAGTTTTCTTTATTAGTTATTAGTTCAAATGACTTGTTCTAATTCTTATGAAATCTTTACTCGATATTGCATACATATATTATGACATTTAGATACATCATGCATTTGTCAATATTATTCACTTTTTTGCATGTCTATGTCATGCATTTTTATGTGTAGATGCCAATTATTTTGCAATCTAAATATTTTATGCATTGTATTAACTTTTAATGCTAGTTTTTTGGTTATCCATTTTGTTATTTGTGATTTTAGAGCTATAAGTTGTGCTGATATTTGGATTTTATTAGAATTATGTTATTATCAGTGATTATATTTGTTCACCAAAACATTGATCCTATTGAGATTCTATTACTATTATTATTGATTAAGAATGTTATTTAGAAGTTGATGATCTTGTATTTATACATTATTGTAATAGATTCAAAAACAACTAATAATTTTATTTACACTTTAGTTAAAGTTCATGAAGTTGCACTATTCTAGTTGATTTCATATTATTTTTTCATTGTATCATATACATTAAAGATAATTCTTAAAATAGAAATAGCAAAATCATACTAGTTGAAATTCTTGGTTTTATAATTTGAGTAGAATTATGTTTTTTTTACTTGATTTCAGGAATATATGATCATGGTTATAACAATTTATTCATATAATCATGTCTACATCTACTATTAAATATTAACTTGTCATATTGAAGTGTACGCATTCCCTGTTTTGTTAGCCTATCTATGATATAATAGATATCTCCTATGAAGTCAGTGACCATTCTACTATGTTTAGACTAACCCCACATTTTTTTCATATTAAAATCTAGGTGCCTATAAAGATCTATTGGATGTTGGTTTAATTAGTTCATGGTTTCTCTACTGTTAGAAAATTTAACTTTTTTATAATAGAATCATTATGTTTTGTGTGGTTTTATGAAACTTGAAATTTGTATCAGTTTGTGTCTAGTGAAGAAGCTTTATAGCATGATATTATTGGCTGTACTAATGTAGTTTTTGGCTATAGCAATTGAATGTGTATCTAGATTTTATGTTTTTTCAGTGTGGAGTTACATTATGCTGTTATTAAATCAGTGCTCCGAGTTGTGGATTGAGCACTTGTATATATTATATTTATACAGATTTATTATGTGGTTTCGTAAATAGGAAAAGTCACCCCATAAAACCATCAAGCTGTTGACAATTTGGGGGTTACCCAATGATCGCTATGTAAACTAAAAATAGAGGGTAGGAAGGACAACCATAGAGAAAACAAAAAATGAGATGTTTAAAACCTTCACTAACCCTTCCTATGTCTCTTGTTCCTGGTTGATTTCTCGGGGGATTTTGGACAGGCAAAGTTCTCCTGCGTCAATAGAAAAGCACCCTTATAAATGTCCTGAAAGTTAAAAGACAAAAACAGTCACCCAGACTACAAAATCCAAAATTATACCTTATTGAGCTCCAAGGTAGTGGGTATTTCCGGAGTTATGTAATCTGGAGTACTGCAAATAAGAGAAAATAAAGTCTTCCGTGTAAAATGTACAATAATATAGAAGGACAAAATCAAGCTAATCAAACCCGAAAGAACTCACCAAAAGAAGTCTTGGCTAAGGATGAAATCCTTGTCTCCAGTGACGCCATCGTCGCCTTCGTCGGCAGATGGAGCATCTTCAAGGCCCTCCGAAGCTTCCAGAAACTTCCCCTGTAAGCATGATGGCGGAGGACGGGCGTTGAGCTGTTGAAGTGGATGCCGAGGCATCTTCTCAAGATGGAGAGAGAGGTCACCGGCTGGGAAGGCCTTCCTAGCCCTCGATCCCGCCGCCCTCCGACTTCTCGCCCTTCCCTTTGAGCTCGGAGTTCTGCTCTTCCTCATTTCTTCGACGATCAAAAATGCCCTTTTCACCGCCCTTTAAGAGCAGACTGAGCTCCGAACTCCGAAACGTTGGATTAAATTAAGCAGGAAGAATGGTCCTTTAAATTAAGAAAATGGCGGCAGAAATAATTTATTATTCCTAATTTCCTAATTATATACTCGGAATTAATTAGCTACGTATCAAACTTTATAAATATGCTCACCATCGATTAAATAAGGCATGGCTAACGGTCATCTCAATTTTTAAGATGAGATTATTTGTAAAAGAAAATTTAAGAATATCATTACAAGAGCAATAATCAACTTAAAAAACAAGTAGCTCCTTAGATAAGAAATTGGCGACATCACACTATTAGATAGATATATCAAATTGATAATTAGTTAGATGATAATGAATTAAATGTTGAAATTAATTTATCAAACAATCCAACAAGTAGATCAGATGATCCAAAAAGGGAGTGATCAAATGATTTGATAAAAAAATCAAAATATTTGATTGGATAATTTGATGAGGGATTAGATGATTTAATCAAAACTATGTCACGAGAAATAAAATGAATATAATAGATAATAAAATAAGAATAGAATGAAAAAATTATATATTAATGGATTTATGTATCGTTATTATTACATGGAAACACAAGGAAAAGAGTAAGCAAGAAAAAAAACAACCACGTTGAACATAGGTATCTTAATTTAATAATGGTTGTGTAAGTTCTATAATTTTATTATTTTATATACGACATATGTTATATGATAGTTGTGATAAAAATATTGGTATAAAATAGTATTGGTTTTAGTTGTGATAGGTATATTCTAAAATATAATGATTTTATTATATTTGTTGATATTATTGTCATAATTTTGATAATATGTTATGATATTTCATTATAAATTAAAATAAAATTTACATAGCTTATAATTGATAAAATAAAAAAAACTAATGATAAAGAATAGTAAATGACAAATTGAGAGAATCAAAAGAACAATACATAATGTTTAGTCAAATATGCATAATGATGTGTATTAGTTATGGTGATATTATCATATGAGATATAAAATGATATTTCAAACTATATAAACTACTATGATATTATATGATATTTGACATGTTTTAGAGACATTATATAATATATAAAGACTTGACACCTAATATAATGTGTTGCTAATTTTTGTACAAGACTTGACAATCACACATTGAGGATTGTGCAAAAATATGATCTAAACTTAACAATTTGTACATGACTTGATGAGTACAAGTTTAAGATCATGTTGAGATATGATATTAAAATTTTATATAATTTTTAATGAGTATAAATTTTAAAATCATATATATATATATATGAAAATTAAAAAAAGAATTTGTATGAACATTTGTTACATATTTATATATTATTCTTTATATTAATACTATGATTTGATATTTGTTATATAACTGTTTATATTTATTATTCAAATATTATCATTCTTATTAAACAATTTATTTATTAAACTATTTAAAACCCATTTTATACTTATATCACAAATTACATAACAAACAATTATGAGTTATATTACTCTTCATGGAAGTTTTTATACTTGATACATGTTTATACTTTATAATTAACTGTTTGGATGATCAGTATAAATTATTATTTATATATATTGGGATAATTTTAATTAGTTAAATAATGGAATTATAAGTTTTATTGTTACATCTACTTAAATAATATAATATTTTTTTAATAATATCGATTCTAAGATTAATGCTTTATATATATTTCTCAGATTTTGGTCAAAGTATAGCGTGACAACAGTCTTAAGGTATTAAAAAAAATTTAGGATTAAAATCACTTTAGCTAATGCAAGATGGTTAAACAAAGAAATTATACCAATATAATAAAATCAATTCATAACATATATTCCTTATCCTTTAGCCATTTTTAGCACAATGCAAGGCTTTTTTTTCCTTCTTTAGATCAGCTCCTGTCCATATTACTTTAATATATCTAATTTCTCTAACTAGCCTTTCTTCAATATTTCAACCATAATGGTCCTTTAAATAAAGAAAATTATGGGAGAAATAATCTATTATTTCTAATTTCTTAAATATATACTCATAATTAATTTGCTACATATTTAATTTTACAAATATGTTCACCATTGATTAAATAATGTATGACATAACGATCATCTCAAGATTTAACATGATGTCATTCAAAAAACAAAATTTAAGAATATGTTATAATTAATTTGATAATAAAGAGTTGGAGGTTGAGAATGATCTATTAAGCAAACTAAATAGTAAGTCAAATGATCCAAGTGATCGAATGATCCAATCAATAGATTAACAAATTTGACTAGTGTGATTAGACAATTTGACAAGTCAAATGATTCAATCAAAATGGACACAAGAAATAAAATGAATAAAACAGACAATAAAATAAAATGGAATGAAAAATGAATGTGATATTAATGAATATATGCATGGTTATTATTATTAAGAAAATGAGAAAAAGATCAAGCAAGAAAATGAATAATTTTATCGAGCACGAGTATCTAAATTTAGTAATTGTGGTTTAAGTTTCGTAAAATTATTGTGCATATAATTACATGGTATGTAATTGTTATGAGAGAAAGATTGGTTTTAGTTATAATAAATATGTTCTAAAACACTATAATTCTATAAATCTATTAATATTATTAACATAACTTTGGTGACATATTATGATATTTTACAATATATTGTCTTAAATTTATATAGCTTATGTTGAATAAAATCAAAAGATAATAGTAAAGAATAACAAATGACAAATCGAGAAAATAAAAAGAATAATATATGATATTTTAATTTATATGAATCTTATGATATGCATTAATTATTATGATGTTATAATATGAGATAAAATATAGTTTTTCAAACTATACAAGCTTTATGATACATATTAATTATGATTATATGATAATATTATATGATATATGATATATTTTAGAGACATGACATAATATATAAAGATATGTGAGTTTTGTGATGAAATAATCTCATATTTTACACTTAGTATGATATGTTGCTAATATTTTGTGTAAGACTTAATAATCAAGTTTAGAATTTTATCAAGTTTAATAGTGGCACTTTATGTAAAACTTAACTAATATAAGTTTTGAGATTGTGCTAAAATATGATTTATTACTAACATATTGTACAAGATTTAACTAGTACAAATTTTGGACTCATATTAATATGTGTTAGCTATGATTGATTTATATGTATTTACAAGAACAAATCTATGACTATATCATAACATGACATAATAAGATGAGTCATGAGATATTAACACACACACACACACACACACATATATATATATATATATATATATATATAAATTAAATAAAAATATGCATATACATCTATTGTATATTTATATACTATTCTTTATATTAATATCATAATTTGATATTATTTATTTGCTATTTTTTATATAATTATCTTCATTTATTATTCAAATATTATCATTCTCACTAAACAATTTATTCATTAAGCCACTTAAAGCTCATTTAAAATATATATCATAAGTTTACAACTAACATATATCAAGATGAGACAAAGTGATACTTAAGATGATATATTAGATGAGAATTTTGTCATTAACAAAGAGAGGTGATATATCATATGCTTTAAAATTATGAATTATATTATTCTTTATTAAAGCTTTTGTATGTGATACATGTTTATACTCCATAATTGACTACAGATGACCAGTATAATTTATAATCTATATATCTTCAAAGATTTTTAATTACTGAAATAATAAAATAATACATTTTACTATTATTTCTACTTAAATGATACAATATTTTTTTTATAATATCGATTCTAAGATTAGCATTTTGTAAATATTTCTTGGGTTTGGGTCTAAATGAGGCATGACAATAATCTTAAAATGTCAATAGAAATTTGAGATTAAACTCACTTTAGTTAATAAAGGATGAATAAATGAAGAATATCTCAATATAATAAAATCAAATCGTAACACATGTTTCTTATTCCTTGGCCATTTTTAGCACAATGGAAGGCTTTGTTACCCTCTTCATCTACCAGCTCCAATCCAGGTTCACTCCAATATAAGTAATTCTTCTAGCTAGCTTTCCTTCACTGTTTCAACCATACTGTCCCAAACAAGAACCTTGCCTCAGACTTGTTGATCTGGCCAAGCCAACCTTGTTCTTCCCAAAACTACCAAATCGATCATACCCATCTAAACTTACAATTTATCTGCAAGCAGATCAATAAAACCAGCCGTATATCGCAGGTTGAAGCTGCATTTTACCATCAAGATTCAAAGTTGCCAACCAAAGCAGTTGTCAAGTGACAACCTTTAAGTGCACAATTGCACAACAGATGACATGTATAAACCATGAGTAATTAACATGAAAGCCAATGCAGTTCTCCCAAAACAAATAGCAAAAGAAGCTAAGTCATCAAACCTCATCCCCTGCTGCACATTTTCCATTTACTCAATAGGAGATCATACATAGGTCCCTTGCCCACTTGAACCAGGCTGATCTTCAACTTCGACATTGTTGAAGAATGGAGTTTGATACCCTTATTTATCATAATATCTGCATATTTACAGGCCTCCGGCAGCCGGTCATGGTCTCGCAAACCAATGACCAACGAGTTCGCAACCTCCTCCTCCACAATCCCATTATCCGCCATAATCTTCCAGGCCTTCATCGCCATGTCCCAATCCTTGAAGTCTATGAACATTTTCATAGCAGAATTACAGTTTGCAGGGCTTGGAAGAAACTCATTCTTCACCATCTCTTTGAGCAATACAAACACTTCTTGCAGCTTTGCGCTTTTAATCAGGTACTGCAGCATCAAATTGTAGGTCCTCGAATCAGGGAAGGCCCCATTGGGCACCATATCGTCCAGGAATTTGAAGGCAGAATCCATCTGATTGAGATGGCAAAACAGAGAGATCATTGAATTGTACAACTCTGTATCTGGTTGGCAGCCGTTTTTCCCCACAAGGGAATCCCATAATAGGGTTGCAGTTCGCAAATCTTTTAGCTTGATGCATTCCTCGATGGCATTGCGGACAAATTTCTTCCCTGGATAACAGTTATGCTCCTTCATGATGAGGAGCCACCGCAGGGCTTCGTCGAGCCCACCTGTGGAGTGGAAAAGGAGCGTGTTGAGGAAGGTATCATAGGCCGGAATGTTCGAGGTGTCCCAACCAATGCTTAGAACCATTTCGTCGAACACCTCGCGGGCGCCACGTCTGTTGCGCTCGTTCTCGAAGCCTTCGAGGAGGATGGCGTAGGAGTCCGCATCTGGGCGGATTCGGTGCTGGTTCTGATGGAGGAAATCGTATGCAGAGGCCGTGAGGTTCTCGCGAGAGAGGGCAGAGAGGAGGGAGTTGAGGGCGGCGACGTCCTGGGGGACGCCGTGAGCTGGGAGGGTATCGAATGCGGCGAGAGCGTCGGCGGGGCGTCTGGCGGCGGCAAAGGAGGAGAATATAGAAGCAAAGGTGGCAAGGGAGACGAGGCCCTCAGCGAGCATTGAATGGACGGCATCCCACATGGCGTCAAAGAGGAGGTTTTTACCAAGGAGGTCGACGACCAGGTTCCATGAATACGGCGAATGACGATGTTGGAGCCGGTGGCCGGCCCAGCGGAAGAACTTGACAGCGGAAGCAGGATGCGAGTAGGACAGCTTGAGCACTTCCTCGACGTCCTCCGACGAGATTCCGACCCCAGAATTATCGAGCGAGGACTCAAGGGAGGCAGAAGATGCAATGATCTTGCATAAAAGCCGGATCTTGGAAGGGAGGTCTGGGACTTCGTGGTAAGATGGGAACGATGGGCGGCGGTGGTCGGAGGCAGCGCTGCCTCCTCCGCGGCGCGGGAGAGAAGGCGAACGATGGTGCTGGCGCTTGCCTAAGGTAGAGCGCGAATATTCAATGTCGCCATGACGCTTACGATGCAACGACATTCTTTCTCTCGTTTTCCTACTCCAAAAACCCTAACTCCACAATGTTAGGCCTCTTCGTCTCTCTTTTATCTTACCCAAGCGCCCCTACTTAAACCTTTATCCGTCATGAGCACATCAAGAGCTTCTCTATGTACTACAGCTCCCATAAACATAAGACACAACCGTGCATTATTTTATTAATCATAAAGATGACAAATAGTCTCCTTCCAACCGAACTCTATCAATCAAAAACAAACAACATCATGTAGAAACAATCACTTGACATATAATCAAACAACAGTAGTTTCAAAAGAGTTTCACATCAAAACATTGAAACAATAATCCTCTTCCACTTGTATATAAATGCAACCAAACAAGCCATAAAACAGTACTTTCACAAAAAAGATCTCAATGAAGAACTCCAGTTACAAACTTCATCTTTTATTGAAGGATAAACGATCAGAGAACATAGACTTTGCGAACATCTAAGTGTAGATGACTTTAAGCTTCTTCTCCTTAGCAAACACGTCCCATGGGATTGGTTTGCGATCGGCACCTTCGTAAACAACATCCTTGGGAAGCTTTTTACCAAATGAAACTAGGGTTCCTCCATCAACCACGCCCTTTCCAACAGCTGTAGCCTGATACCCTTCAACCAAATTTAAACCAGCCGTAGGGTTAAGTTCATTCATCAATCTTTTCATATACCTGCATCATCAATGAGAGATGAATCTTAAATGACAATATAATAAAGAAAGTTTGTTGTAATCAAGCAATGAAAGAAGACCTCGGACATTTGTAGATCTCCAATACATCTAAAGATCAGAATCTTGGACACATTGAACTACTTAATCGCCTTATGTTCCAGCAAATACTTTTCTAATCCTTCTTTGTCTTTGCTTAGTAAAAATTCTTATGACTAGGAATGCTATTATTAAGAATTGATCCATTGATTCACCAAATCATAGGCCTAGCAACATTATGAGCTACCTAAATAGTGAAAAGACGGTTTGATCAAATTCTTCAAATAAAAAGTTTTCAGAAAACAAAATACTAAACACAGCTTTTTAACAGCAATTTGCAATGACAACTTTTTAAATCTATGTATTCAAACCAATTGTTGAAATGTGATAGCAGTTTACTCAATTAATAAACAGAAGCAGTAAGGGAGGCAGTCAAATGTCTTAGTTGAGCTTTGTCTTTGTTTATAGCTTTGTTTGTGTGCTGCATAATAACTTAGGTGATATTATTGCATGAGAAGTTTGCGAAATCAAAATGGAAGCAATTCATGCAGCTTCATGAGATACTTCAAAATTTTTATTACCATTAGCTGTTATATGATCTATTAGCCTACCTTACATCCTGTGTTCCAATGATTTCATATGCTAGAAATTTCGAATGCAATAAGAAGGCATTAATTTCTGGTAAAATAAAATTGGATAAATGGAACAGAAACAAACCATGTCTTTGTGTAGCTTTCTGGAACAACTATGTCACCACCAAGGGCTTTCAACTCTTCAATTGTTTCAGGATTCCCTGGTTTGTCCTCAATTATGGAGATGGTCTTAATCTGACGTTCCTTGGCCAATTCAATCACAGCTTTTCCAGCATCACTATCTCCGCAGTTATGTATCAGTGTTCCACCTTTCCATCATTCCATCGGAAACTAATGAGCATAAAGTTTTACTTTTCATAAGTAGAAAAGTATGAGCAATTGAGAAATTGAGTTTAAGTTAATGTACATAAAGAGATACTAATGGACTAAAAGGAAATTACAGCTTGATAATATTGTCACAGACATGTATGCAGACCATCAAATCAATGTTTAAAAGTCAATTAGTGATGTGATACATAAGACCATTAGACTAAGTTAAACTATAACTTTGATGATAAGTATTCAGTCTAACCATTTCCTTGACGAGATATGACCCCTTCCAGTTTTGAGTGGACTTAAAGAGCTATTGTTGCCTTGAGACCTTGCATTTTATGAGAAAGAGATCTCAACCTTGGGAGGAAATCTTTTGATATGCTCATTGAACAATTTTTCCGTACTTGGCTTTCTGTTAAGTCGACTTAGATGTAATTTGAGGGGCATCTCTTTGAACAAGTATAGTTCAAGTTCTTTGATTTCTTCATTCATTTGTTAGGCCTCAATTTTGTCTTGATACCCCCAAAGTGTCTAAACCCTACAAGTGGAGTGACTGATCTTCACCCAAAGCATGGCTTCAGAGTTGTAGACTAGAGTGCACTGGAGGTTCTCCCAATATAATAAGAGTGGTTCGATATGCCTATAATACTCCAAGAAGTTATTAGCCCAATTGCCCATTTTTCACTTGAGAAGGGTTTTAAAATCTTTAACAAGCTTGTGTTTGCTACCTTGACTTAACTATTTGTTTGAGGATGAACTACAAAAACATATTTCAAGTGACAATCATATTTCTTGCAGAGACTTTGAAGTACTTTAGCTTGAAATATAATAGCATTGCTAATAAACATAATTGAAGAAAACCTGAATTAGTTGAATATTTTCACACAAAAGAAGTTGTAAACTTTTGAAATTGTCTGAACAACAAAAAACTTGATCTTGGACCACTTTAAAAAGTAGTCGACAATGACGAGAAGGAATTTTCGTCCACCTTTGGTTATGAGAAAAGGTCCAAGAAAATCCATGACCCAAATAAAGAAAAGTCAAAAAATATTGATAGTTTTCATTGGGGTTATTAGTTGTCAAGGAATAGGGCCATAAAGTTGGCACATATTGCATCTTCTAACAAATAACGTTACATCCTTTTGCATGCTGGATTAGAAAAGTTTTTGTTTCATAATTTTCAATACTAGATTATGACTAGAGGCATTTTGCTGCAATTAATTTCTTTATGATGTCTTAAACCTTGGATGAATGGGCGCATGTAAGTAAAGACTTGAGGTAGAGCTTTTAATAAAGCTAATCCTTGACCAAGATATAGATAAGATAGAGTCACTACCTTGAGGTAGGTTTTCAAGGGGTTTATCCAACAAGTGGACTTATTGAGACTAAGGACTAATATCTCTGTGGTCTCAATACATGTTTTCTTGACATGGGGGGCAATCCTCTCTAGTTCACATTGCTTAGCTAGCGACCCTATCTCTTGTTTTGTTCATGAGGGATTTAAGTGAGGTTAAGTTGATTAAACTTTTGAAGAAGGTACTGAGCCATTGTTCTATTTATCTTAATAATTGGATGCTTGGTTTCAAATGAACTGTTGACTTAATTTAGGACTAATAAGAAATCCTTGAAAATTGATAAGTGCTTGAGTTGCAATCCTAACTATCAAAGACTTACAATCCACTTGGTTTTTCATTGCAAGAAAGCTGATTCAAATACCTCATTTTCACTCAACCTCTTATGGACTTAGAAGAACAAAACTGATCCCACATGACTCTTGTCTCAATGCCCTATCCACAAATAACTTCCAAGTGTTTGATGATGAAGGCACAAGGTCAATTTCAAAAGAAAATCCCTCAACCAAGAAATCAACAAAAACTTGAGATTTAAAGAAGAGCGAGCCATGAAGACAATCTCAAATTTGCTAATTTCAATCACATATTAATACAATACTTACGAAACCTGGGTTAACTAGAGGATGTGTTTGAAAGGCTCATTTGTGACGACATTGATGATGTGAAATTAGAAGAATAATGGTCCTTGGGCAAACATGAAGAGATACAATGTTTTATTTTCAAAAAGTGAATATCTTGTACTGTATCTTTCAAAGTGAGAGAAATAATAAATAGAATGTGAGTACTTTTGTCTTCTTGAATCAATACATATTTGATGACAGAGCTTGAGATTGATAAATAAATGAGTAATGATTCCCAAGTATTGAACTACCCAAAATAAGGGGTTAGATAAGCTTTAAACTCTTGAAAGATTTTTTCACAATCCTTAGTTCACTAAAGTCTAGACATGTTATGAAAAAAATTGAAAAATGATTCAACTTTTTCCCTTGACTAGGAAATAAAACAACAAAATCTAATGATGTGTCCAACAAAGCATTGAACATCTCTTGGGATATTCAAAAGAAGCATGTTAAGAAGATCCTTTATCTTGTCGAGATTGGCATGAGTCTCTTCTTTGGATATCATGTAATCAAGAAATTTTTATGTGTGCCAAAAGTACACTTCAGGGTTGAGCTTAAATTTGAGTTTTTGACAAATCTTGAAAATTTCCCTTAGATGTTCCTCTAAGAAAATACTTTTTTTTATTAGGAGATCGGTCACATAAGCCTTGATGTTTTTGCTTGTTTAACTCAAAATCATCATGTTGATCATCATATGATAAGTCGCTTTAGCACTTTTAAGCTTAAGATCCTGACTATAATAAAATGTCACAAAGTCATTAATGAACGAAGTTTTTTCCTTAACCTCATTAAAATTTTAATTTGATGGCATCCTGTGAAGGCATTTAGGAAGCCGAAACACGTGAAACCAATGGCCAAATCCATGAAGTTGTCAATTCAAGGTAAAGGATATGAGTCTTTCAAGCCAACACATTTAAGGTTAGTGTAGTCAACTCACGTGTGCCATTTATCACTATTTTTCTTCTCGAGAATAATATTTGATGACAACTTGGGGTGGTACAATGGTCGAGTAAAAGCGGCCTCAAGTAGTTTACATACCTCTTTCTTGATTGCCATTTGCTTCTCGATATCAAACACTCATTTTTTTTTGTTGGATGGTTGAAGCCCCGAGATCTATGTTGAGAGTGTTAAGCCATTAACGAATATATCCCTGGCATATCTAAAGAAACCAATGCAAAAACATCAATATACTCAACTAAAAGCTTCAAGATGACATTTCCTTCTTTTTCATCTTAATAAATAAAGATAGCTACAAGCATTGTTAATTCAAAAGATGAGAGGGATAAAGAGAAAAAAAGAAGCATGGTGAACAATATCCTTATCCAAGAGCTCAATAATTGAGTGCATTGTCTTGACTAAAATTTTCATTGTGTTGAGGTAATATTTTGACTATAAAAGATCCCTTTGTATGAGAATCACACAAACTGAGGTATTGAATTTTATTCGAAATAGCGGTGTCGAGATTATCATTTTGAACGTATCCATTGTTTATCTTCCAAGGATAACATTATAAGTGAAGTGGCAATGACAACGAAGTCGATCATAAGCATGGCTGATCTAGAAGAGGTTCATATTATTAATGGCAATGTGATGGTTCTTTCTAGTTTCATAGAATCTCCTAAAAGCCTAGAAGTGAACCAGTGGCTGAGATGATAAGGCTTTAATAGACA
Organism: Vanilla planifolia; assembly: GCA_023846275.1. Lineage (NCBI taxonomy): Eukaryota > Viridiplantae > Streptophyta > Magnoliopsida > Asparagales > Orchidaceae > Vanilla > Vanilla planifolia. Next base: position 43,863,259 of record CM043875.1, on the reverse strand, counting down.
CAACTCTTATCGAAAGCATCGAGAAAAATGATGTTTGTTGAAATTCCAATCTCAATGAGCATGTGATGAACTTCAACTTTGGTAATTATCTCCAAGACCTTTATGGTACTGTTGTAAGGGTTGCTAAGAGGTGGTATATCCTCAGGTTCAAAGGATATTCCAAATAGATCCTCTTATCGATCTGTAACATTGGTAGCCAAGGTTTTACCAAAAGATTTCAAAGTGGAAGTCCTAGAGTGAGATTGCCTCTATCTTGTGATGGCATAAACAATTCTAACAAGTCTTGCTTTTGTCTTGTACTACTAATTGAAGAGTTTGATCATCCTTCTTGGTTTGGGCTTATACAATAATACTTAGCCCTACAAGTTTGTTAGATGTAGAGATGATTCAAAACTCTTTACTTGATACTCCAAGGCAGCATTCTTTTAATAGTCTTTTTGTTAAAGCTTTGAGGGCATAGCTCTCACAAGTTATGTGGTCATGATATTCATGATATTTGTAAAATTTTATTATCTCAGTTATCCCTTGAGAATAGCTTAAGTTTCTAATACAATTTGTTTCTTTTAATTATCACCAATATTTCTTCAAGCAAGGCACTTAAGGAAATACTGAAATGTTGAGCATGGTAACCTCAATGGTGGTGGTTGCCTCAAGGGGCTTTTCAAAGGCAATCTTTTTTTTATTTTTGTGATGGTCTTTTTTGTCTTCAATCAAGGGTTATGAAGGCAAAAAAGCCTTTTCTTTTGATCTTTCAGACAAGACTAAGGAGAATTCCTCACTGATAAAACAAATGACTATTAAAAATATTTTTTTGGGAGCTCGGAGGACATTTGAGTAGATATTGTTAAAAGTCCTTTGTATAAAGAGATCTAAAAAGGGCTACTCAAGTAAGTCGGGAGTTCTAATGCACTTCTTTAAAAGCTTCTTTAAAGTGTTAGAAGAAAACTCGATGTGGTTCAGATTGTTGTTGCCCTACATAAGATAAGATTTAGAGACCTTAGCTGTAATACAACTAGTAAATGATAAAAGAAATAGCCCCTTGAATCGATCAAATGAAGAAATTGATTTAAGAGCAACTTCTAAAACCACTATAAGATGACATCTTTAAGGAAAGCAAAAAAAAAAGCTTTTATTCGACAAGTCCAATCATGAGATACAATGAGACAATTGTCTCAAATTCTCTCAAACCAATGAAAGAGTCTAAATAACTATAATAAACAAAAGAGTTGAGAAACTGAAGTTTAAAAGGTAATGGCGACAACAGGATCTCTTCAATGAATGGAAAAACCTCCTTAACGACGTTCGGCTTATATTAATAAGGCCCAAGGTAAATAAGGCTCCACACAAGGGTAATAAAAGGTTCTTAAGATGCATCAAAAGATGATGGTTCCTCAAGAAAAGGTTGAGGATAGAAGAGGGTTTCAATTTAATGAGAGCTGAAGACCCCTACATAGTAGAGAATTGTCGACATTGATGGGGTGAAATTATGAAAAGAATATGTAATGAAAGATTTCTTGAAGTGGGGATAATGCAATGGGGATAGTTAGGAGATCTTCAAGTGGCTATTTGTTAGAAGAACAGATGTTTGGTTTGGCCTTGATCGGGTGGCCAAACTACTCTTGAATTGCTTCCTTATGATTGTGGGCAAAGTGGTGAAAAAATTGGCAAAATACTCCATTTATCACTAAAACAAATGCTGAAGATTATTGACAAATGAGGTAGAAGGTTATGAGGCTTGCAAGGTTTGAGATAGAGAAGCAAAAACCTCTGCTACCTCTTGACTGTAGCTGTTACGTGCTTCTCCCTCATGAATGAATGTGGTTTCCTTTTTACTCTCAATTTCAACTTGCTTGTTTGTTCCCATAGACGATGACAAAAGTGTCAATGCGAGAAAGAGATCAAAGGGATTTAAACAAAAACTTGGACTTATTAGACACGTGGTAAAAGTTAGAATGCAAAGCAAAGAAGTTAATCCTGTGAACAAGAAGCACTTGTCATTAGCTTATTGTTGAAGCCTAGGTTAAAGAAATGAATTTTGCATAGCTTACAAAATTTTTGGCAGCTTATAATGCATCCACATGGCTTACAAGAACTTGCGAGTAGTTTATAAACAGTTTAGGTAGCTTATAAAACTTTTGAGTAACTTATAGAATGTTCGAGTAACTTAAAAGATCTTTTGACAGCTTATTGTTGAAGCTTAGGCAGTGGTGCAGTTGTCTAGGTAACAACAATGCTTTTGGATAGTCTGGCAACGAAGAAATTAAAGCTCGAGTAAGGAAGACAACATTTGGCCAGTAATATTTTGAACCTCGAGTAGAGAGGGCAAGGATTTGGGTGGATTAAAAGAGTATGAGCAAGGCGAAGAACTTCAAGTAGGAAAATATGGTTTGAGGGGATTGAGGTTCAAACCGTAGAGGTGTTCGACGCTTCACGTTCAGGCTAAGAGGTCTTCAGCACTTCACATTTGGTCAAAGGAAGGGATATCAACACTTCTGGTAAGGGAAAAAGACTTTGATGCTTTGAGTAAAGGAAATGATTTTGGGCAACAAAGGGTTGAGGCATGAACTAGGGTGCTTGAGGCGATTTTTCTGAGAAAGAGGATACCTCTTTTGTTGTCATCAATCGAATGCCTCTCTAACGAACTCACGAGGTTCTTATATTTATTTCAAGAAAAAGGCATCAAATCCTAAGTGAATTACTCCCATCTAGCTTTATTGCCAATTGATCGAGGTTCTCAAGTGCGGACGAGGCATCTCTCATCACTTTAGTCTCATGTGATTGAGGTTGATAAAGCCTTTTATATAGTGGCTCTTGTTTTTGGTATTTTTTCCCCTTCAGCCAACTTCATTTCAATTCCAAGTTGATGGTAATCAAATGATTTTGGTAGAACAGATTTAACAATTTACACAATCTGAGCTAAGCTCATTGATTCCAAGTTCAAGGCTGAACGACTCCATTGTTTTATTCATACACATCCAAAGTGAACTGACTTCCAAGCTAGCTACCTGAAACTCAAATGATTTTAGGTTAAACCATCGTTAATAAAAACTACATCATAAAAAGCAGACTCAAACTTGTTGATTCCAAGTTTTATTCTTAATATGGCTAGAAATTAGATCCATATCTATTTGATGGAAATTTGTCAATTCCATGCTTGATTCAGGGATAGGACTTCTTCAACTTGGCTCACTATCATTCTTTAGTGTTACAACCAATGATAAAGCATAAAATCCATCCACTAACTCTCCAAGAGTTAAACAAATATCACAATTGCGTTATCAGGCATGTTTTTTTGCATAGGAAGTGCAGCCATTTCTGCTACCACTAACCACAAATTTCATGGTGACCAAATTTTCCAAATAGGGGTTTCCAATAGTTTTTAGCATGCATTTACTTATTATTACAAATGCTAGTGAAGTTAAGAGTAAAATTACCTCTTCAAAGTGATTAAAGGAATTATTTATGCCATAAAAATGGAAATTTAAACATGTTGTCCTAAGTGCCTATGCCTATTGTATGCTGTTTAGCTGAATTTTATTGATGCAGGACTGGAACTTGCTCAATCCAACATGACCAAGAGATAAGTATGTTGAAATTCTTATTTAGATGCTAGATCCAAACAATTTATCTTCACATTTTGAGATAGATTTGTAGTTTTTGAAGAGTCAACAGTCTCCTTACAGGAATCAGAAAAAAGATGAAATTTATTTACAACAAAGCAATAGTAAATCTGGAAGTTAATGCAAAGAAAGCAAGGCAGCTCAGGAACTTCAACACAGCCTTCAAAGATAACCATAAAACGTGAGATTTCTTTCAAAAAACTAAAGAATTTAGCTGAACCAATTTATAAATCTATTGAGAATCTTTTACCGAATCACTGGTTCAAGCATATTAGAAGACAAAAGGATGAAATCAGGGATGAGCAAGCTAAATTAAAACAAATACATCAAATACAGATACAGAAAAATATAAAGTCTTGAAAGGTTCCTCGAGAATATGAATAGTCAAAATAAAAGTTAGAAAGTTTAATGAATTTTCCAAGTTCACAAGGCGATACCAATTCCTATTTTAATAGAGTTTATAGACTATCCACGCACCTTAAAAGAGCAAGCAAAAGAACCAAAAAGTTCACAACGATATCAAAACCTGAAAATTGAAAGAAAGTCTGCAGAATTGCATATGACTGAAAGTACATCACACTTGAACAATGGCAGACAGTAAGTATTATTGTGTATGACTGAATGTACATAGTACTTGATTGCGAGTGTATAGCATTTGACATATAATAGATGTAGAAGAAACAGTGTGTATTTTAAAAGATTATATACCATAACTATTTCGCAGAAGAACAAACCAAAGGCTCACTAATGGCTTCAGCATTCCAGAAAGATCAGAACTTAAAATACTTAGAAGGATGAGTTGCATGGTGTTTCAAATAAGCTCAGTAAAATCTAATCTGTTTAATTTATTAGAATCTATTCTAGTATTAGTGAACAAAACATGATCCTAATTTAGAGCATCTGTTCCCTGATAAGATAAAGAAAAATATTTGGAAGTAATTCTGGTACTCCATTCCATCCAATTATGTACAAGTCTAGTGAACTGAAATGGTTACTCCTTGCTCTAAGGGTATGGCAACTATTAAAATAAATGTCCAATGTACATTTTGATAGCAAAGGCATACCCAGGGCAAGAAAAATACCAAAAAAGGAAAAGAGGCCACAATACCTACCAAAACAAGAGATACTGTCGTGTTCTCAATCATGCAGAAATAAAGAGGAAAAAGAGGACTCTAGCTGGGTTGGACACATCTCACTTGGAAAGCTATAAGAGGACCTTTGGAGAATTGGTTGTGGCAATGGATCCACAGAAAGGAAAAAGGCTCTCCTTCCAGAAAGAATTCCCCAAAAAACTTTAGCTCGCGCCTCACCTTTCTTCTACCCAAAGGGTCAAACTCGTGAAATCCCTTTATCTATCTCAAGAGTTTGGAGCCTCGTTCATCTAGAAGCCTCCTGTTGACTTCCTGAAGCCCCTCAAGTTTCTTTTCTCTTCTCTCCACCCAAAACAATCCTTGTCATTCAAAGTTCTTTGTTCTCTTCTATCACAAAATCGCTTGCTTACTAGAGATTGAAAACCCTAAATGTGGCTGCCAACAGCTTAAAACATTGACAGCAATTCCAGCAACGCTTGCTTGAAAGCTTCCTGAAACATGCATTCCTAAAGAACAACCCATGACCGCCAGTGGTCCCCTAGCCTATGCATGTCGCAGACACTGCCAGCACTAACGCATGCCTCACGTGAGTTGCTCGAAGACTCCTGCAGTCGAAGCTGCCTGCGAAGTTCTTTAAGCTATCCGAAACTCCTTTAAGCAGCCTGAAGCACCTTTAAGCTGGTCAAAAGCTCCACTCTATCCAAATTTCAATTTCTTCTTTTCCCAATTGCTCAAAAACTTTGTCTTAGCCCAAAAACTCTTTTCAACCATTTGAACACTCTTCCTTGAACAATAAACTGTTAAAAGGCTCTTATAAACTCCTCAAAAGACGTACCTTACACAAAGAACCAACTTCTTTTGTCTTTGACACAAGTTTTGTTTTGTTCAAATTCTTTTTTTGAATCAACAATTCTTAGCATTGTCTAAAATGGAGAATCAAAAGAGAGCCACTCACTCCTGAAGAAAAAAAAAAACTTGACAAAGCCAAGCGTTAGTAAAGGTTCTCACAGCTCTAACTCAAACCTACAAACTTCAGAATCTTTCTATCATTTATTGGTAATTATTTCTATTAATTTCAACAACAAATGACGCTCTCCTTACCTTCATATGAAAGCACATTCGAACTAGCATGTTAGACATCTCATTTTCTAGTAAATAGTCATTCAAAGCTCTCCCCGCTACATCTGCACTTCATTACATCATCTTATTTCCAAAAATCTCTTATTACATATCCCCTCACAACATCATCCCACCAATAACCCAACAATACATTACAACACATGACCCTCTATCTCTTAACTAAATTCTTTTCTACCATCGACCTAATCTCAAAGCACCAATAGCACCTCTTTTCAATAAACCCCAAGAATCCCCCGGAAACCATTGAGAAGCCCCATTTACTTTGGGCATACAGGTATAACCCGTATATCATCATGAAGGATTCTCCACTCATGGAAAAGATGCTCAAAACACTCCTATCACTTAACTTTCAGTTGTCCATCTCTTCTTTTATTGTAGAAACTCAGACTCTTATGTTTTCTTAAAAAAATTTGAGATAATTACCTCTTTATATGTCATGGATAAGCATGCACGATTAAAAATTGTATTTAATTATCCTAAAGATGCAACTTCAGAGTGATTGTCAAAGTTATCTCCTAGATCAATTTATTCATATAATCAACTTAAACAGCTATTCCTTTCATCTTTTACCAATTGCGTCAAACCCAAGAAGGTTTCTGAATCTTTTCTCAATTGAAGACAACAACAATTTGACCCACTTCAAGCCGTCCTTCAATACTTCAAAAAAGTGGATAAAAAGGACTCCTTATTTACTAGAACAACCCTCATAAGGTCTCTTCAACCAAGGAGCTTTTAGAAACACCTAGTCAAATGTTGATCACTATAAAAAATTTTGAATAAAGCAATTTGCTTTATCAATAAGGAGTTCTCTTTTGCCATGTTTGGAAAATTGAAAGACAAGAAATTTTTACTTCCAATACTACTCAATTAACAAAAAAGACTTAAGAGATGATTAACATTACCAAGCTCGGCATTTCAATACCCTTTAGAGCATGCCACCCAAAGAAATAGTAGCGGTCATAAAAAGAGAAGGATTGTATCACAAGCCTAAATCACTCTTAGAGGACAATCAAGACACAATAAAGTTGTGTAAATATCACCATATCCACACATTTGAATGCAAGGCTTCCCGACGTACTATAGACGTATAAAACCACTCCTACAACAAAAGAGTCTTCATGCACTTTGGCTTACAATTACAAAGCTATACTCTCGATAAAAATCAATCACTCCACTCTACAGGTTTAAACACTAAGAGGCACCAAGAGATGATTGATGCCCAAAAAAATAAATAATGAAATAAGGAAACTTGAGCTAGATTTACCGAAGAAAAAAGCCTAAAGACACATTTAAGTTAATGCAATTAAAAGTGAAGTATCAAAAAATATTTCCATAGCACATCAAAAGACTTCCTCTCAATGTTAGGAACCTTATTCCCAAAAAATGCATAGTCCCAAAGCAACAAGAGGTGCTTAATGAGCTCACTCCCAATTGAAAAGTGTTGTACCTAGTAAGAATTTGTTAAACCGAATGCCTATCTATTTCAAATAAGAGACAATGTCAAGTTCTCAAATCTTGAAGAACAGATCACCTGAAAAAATTCTATCCTTAAAAGGTGAGTATCATTAAAGGTATGATTAGCTTGATGGTCAATTAGAGCTAAAAAATAATAATAAAAATCTTGTGAAGAATGCAAGGTGAATCTGTAATATAATTAGAGAACTATCAATTTTTAAGCTAAATCAATACTAATTCTTTTGCTAATTAACCTGACTAAATTCATTCTCAAAGTTCAATAAAATATTTCAATATTGCTTAAACATGTACTCTTACATAATGGTTTAATCAATCATTTGAAACTCGACCAACTCATCCTTGACTTTCTTCATTGTTGTCTTGATTTCAAAAGGCTTGAACTAACTTGACCACTTCTCTTCACTTCATCATGAGACTCTCGCACAAAGGCTACAAAGACAAGATTTTAACATCTTTACCCCACATCATTGTTCCATCAAGTGAACGCTTAGACAAGCATATGCTCGCTCTCATCTGCTTCCTCTCTTTGCTACTATATTATGTAAAGGTCTTAAAAAGCATGGTCTTATCTTCCTCTCTCTTCTTTTTGATGATTTTTGGTTCATTGGTAGCCTTAAGTCTTACTCTCCTCCATCATTGTCTCATTGCATGAAGGTCACATTAAGCCAAATGCTCTCATTTCACCACTTTTTAAAAAGCATTGAGAAGCACAACCATTGCCTTCTCTCCCTCACCATGGAAAAACATCTCTAAAAGCAACATTTGCTTTCCTCTAACACTATTGCATCAATCCAAGATCTCAAAGTACAAAGTTTTACCTTGTTTCTTCCATCTTGGACCACATTACCTACATGCAGGGAGTGGGGAAAGGGTTTCATTTTGGCCTTTAACTTATCCCTTTCTTAAGTCGTCTCTATGAACGAGTCTCTTAAACACTCCATCTATAATGACTTTTTAAGATAAAGCATTTATTCATAAGATAGCAACAAAACTCTTATAGAGATTTCTCACAAAAAACTCTTTTGTAAAATTACTAATGATGACTACTTTTAAAAAATATCTATGATATAATTTCTTCTTCATTTAGGAGGAGGCCCACCACCCTTTGAGTACATGACACATCTTGAAAGTAGTTGGCTTAATGAGAAACTTTCCATAGTAAAGTAAATAATGATATAAAGAGTTTGTGAGACCATAGAATAGACAAAAAGACCAAAAAGGAGAAAAGAAGCCGTGTTACTTACCAAATTAATAGATGCTATCGCGCACTCGATCATGTAAAAATAAAGAGGAAAAAGACTCTAATTGGATTGGATTCATCTCGCTTGGAATGGTTATAAGAGGACCTTTATAGAATTGGTTATGGCATTGGATCCACTATAGCACAAAGGCCCTCTACTTCCAGGAGAATTCCCTAAAACCCTAGCTCGTACCTCATCTTTCTATTATCTGAAGTGTCAAAGTTACAAAATCCCTTTTTCTGCCCTAAGTGCTTGGTTCCTTGTTAGTCCATAAGCCCCTTGTCGAGTTTCTTTCTCTCCACCCAAAAGCATCGTTGTTATCAAAAGTCCTCTGCTCTCTCCTTTAAAAGTCGCTTGCTTGCTAAGTGTTGAAAATACTAAATGCAGCTACCAACGATTCCATGCAGCACCAAAAGCTTCCAGAAACACGCATTCCCCAAGTGTTGCTAGCAACTCCCAATGCCACTAGCACCAACTCTCACCTTCTCAAAACATTGCCTGTACCTAAGCATGCACTCACACTACCCGAGCTAACTCATGCTTGCCATCATCCCATGTGAGCTCCTACTACCACTCAAAGTTGCCCACAAAGTTCTTAAAGTTGCTTAGAAGTCCCATAAGCTGATTGAATCTCCTTTAAGCCATCTAAAGGTCTTTAAGTAGCCTAAAGCTCCTTTAAGCAATCTAAAGCTCCATTAAGCTTCCAAAAAACTTCATGCTTTGCCCAACTATTGAAAAGCTTTATCACAACCCAAAAACTCTTTTCACCCCCTTGAACGTTCTTACTTAAACAATAAGCAATTGAAAGGCTCCTACAAACATTTCAAAAAATCCCCTTAACCCATAAGATAAACTTCCTTGTTTCTGACAAAAATAAGTTTTTGTTTAAATTCTTCAAATATTTTTATCATATCGATAATTGCATCGCTAAGTGTTTTACAATAGGCTCAATAAAATTTAATATACCTAATTTATTAGAAGATGTTCTTGTATTAATGAACACGATCCTAATTTTGAACATTTGTTCCCCAATAAAAAAAAGAAAAATATTTGACAGTAATTTTCATACTTCATTTTATTCTGAATTAATTATGTGTCCATCCAATAATGCTAAAGTCCTAGACAAGAATATGTCCTAAAAGAGATGCTTAATGGACTAGTCCGGCTATTCCTTGCTCTAGGTGCATGGCAACCATTAAAAGAAATGCCTAACATACATTTTTGATAGCAAAGACCAATGCATGGCAAGAAAAATCCTTTATAAGGATAACTCGTTGCTATAAGGGTGTGGAACATGACTGTTGTAAATTGTTGCCCAACTACCAGAAATAGAAGCGTCGATTAATCACCTTCAAGGAAATTCTTGAATCTAAAAAGGAAAGAAAGAACGACTTTCCCCATTACCAGGGTTTTAAATTTGGCTTTGGATCATTTACATTAATCATAGAGAACAAAAGTAACCTACAACTTGATCCAAAGAGAAATGACAGCACAAACACTCTACTGACTTCTAAATATCTAGGGTCGGTGCAAAAATACTCGAGAAGAAAAAGGGATGGAGCAAAGATGACAGATTTATAAAATACAAGAGATGGTTACTACGATTATGTAGTACTTCGGCGATAGTCCATAAATCAACTAAATTTCGTCGAAGAGAAAAGAATCTAAACCAATTGCATACTTGACTCATCAAATATAGTTCCTCGTAAGCTTAAAATAAATGGGTAGGGTTCCAAACATTCTCCATGAAAGTTCTACGGGTCTAATCAAAGCTTAGAAAACACGTCTTTCCAGTAACTAGAGCAAAGTCGAAATAGATTCCACAAAGACCGACTTTGGGGTGCACTTCTAGTACCTGGTTTCAGGGAAAGAGAATCCAAGACAGAAGCCAATGCATTCCTGAGTGAAGATGGGTCCGACGATGAGAATGCCCTGATCACACCATAAACTTTTGGGTTCTGGCGACCGATGAGCGATATCCTTCGAAAGCACAGCATCATCAATCTTCGTGATCGTGGCGATGTGAGAGGAAACAGCGAAGATGCGATATTGTGGATTTACCGTCTTGGGGAAGTAAATCCCCACCGTCCATTAGAGCTCGTTTTCCGACGTCTAGCCATCCTGCTGTAACGAATAGAACAGTATTTTGTGAGCTAACAGACTGCTCGAAATTTAAATCAATTAAATTAAATTAAGTCAAATGATTAATTTAATTATAAGTCAATATTTGTGTTATAATCAAATCAATTCAATAAGATTTTAATTTAAATAATATGTATATATATATATATATATATATATATATTTATAAAATATATATAATTATATATTGTTGTTATGCTTGTAATAAAATATTTACATACTTATTTTTAATTAAAAAATAGATAATTATTTAAATATTAAATTATTTTTTAGATTAAATTTAAACTAATAACTATTAAGTAAATTTCATTTAAATACTAAATAGTTTAAATCCTATCATCTTAAATCTCGACTTAAACTAAGGTTGACTTAAATAATTTAAAATTGATCTTAAATGAGAATTGAATCTAGAAAGACGTTTCTCGTATGAATAATTTTAGTAAAATTTTGTAAATAATTTATTTTATATTTAATTTACTTATTATATTTTAATTTTAATAAAAAATGTATATTTAATATTTATCAAATATAAGACAAGAATATAAATAGTATCGATAATCAAACTACAAATAATGATATATACAATCAAACAAATACTAATAAATACTATTTAGTATTTGTAAAAATTAAAAATTACAAATTAAAATAAATAATTTATAAAGATTACATATTTAGAAATTGTTTTTAAACAAGAAGGCTTCATTGTTTAGCCATTCTAGTTGCGAAATTTTTTAAAAAATTAAAAGAAGGCACTAAATTTCCATAAATCATTTTTTATTTTTAACTTTTTATTTTCTAAAATTATTTTGTAATATTGGTCATTACACTGATTAATTATTATAACCTCTGCTTTCGTCCAGCTTTTAGAGTACTAATGCGAGTCTTAGTCATGCCTGGCTTTTAATTTTGTACTTAAAAGAGTCTTTTCCCTGCTCTGTTTGACTAAAAGCTGTTCTACCGACGAATGCCGTTGGTATATTCGCTTCATCGTTCCGCCCTCTAACCCCCATGCCTTGTCTTACAAATCTAGGGCTTCTCTTTGCTGCACAGCCTTCTGGAGCATTTCTCGTCGAGCTCTCGAATTCGCTTGGTGCAGGTCGGGAATCGACCTCTTGGATCAACTACCGATCGTTGGATTGCTGGTTCTCTGCTTGCATCAAGTGAATTCGAGAAAACCGGCGAAAGCCGGGCGTTCTTATTTGTTCGTCGCAGAGCAATGTGCGTTTCTCATCGATTCTACTTTACAATCGATTTAGTCATCATCTGGTTGCATGATTCGTTTTTATGATGGGAAAGATCTGCTTTGTTTGTTTTAAATTTAGGCGCTGCTTTGCTTGTTGATAAATGCTGAACCTCTTAGTTACATACTTTCAAATTTTTTATGGTTCCGAATGAGATGGTGTCTTATTTGTTCTGACCAGTTTACTATTGATTTCCTTTTTTTTTTTTTCTTGAATCGTGCTAGGTTTAACCTGTGAAGAATTCATGTTGCTTTTGATTTCAGGATAGTTTTTTTTTTTTTTTTTTATATCCTGCTTTTCTAGAAGATTATATTCATTACCGGCCTCTGTTTATAGAGATAAATTTCATTTCTGGTTTTGTTTGTGTTGAATTATCCTCACGAGTTCTGTTAAATTCGCCCAAGTAATTTAATCTTTTTATTTCCAAGCCTGTTAAAGGGAGTTCATAGTTTGGGCATGGTTTTTGCTTCTCGATAGTTGGGGTATCATTTAATTCGAGCATTAAAAACAGATTGTTCGAACCAACATTCGCGATCTTTACTTCTCGTCCTATTTGGTATGGTGGTTGTTTAATTGCTATGATTTTCTCTCTCCATATGTTTAAATGTTTGTTGGTATAAGTTCAGGTTTGCTTGTTTTGGGGAATTCACGAGTTTGTTGTTGGAGTTTCCTGTAATTTGGAATGCCATATACCTCGATCTAGATTCTTGGTGGTTGATGAAACATACATTATGGTATTTTTGGGTTGCAAATATCAAATAGGAAAATTTGTGTTAATAATTAGAACTTGTGATTAATTCACTTTTCATTGTTGGAGAACTTTACCCCTCTCTCTTGTAAAATATCAATTTTTCTTATTAAGGTTCATTACTCTCCTAAGCTTTTCAAAAGTACTAAGCTACCCAGATATCATCTCTTAATACCAAATGCCTTGATAGCCTCTCTAATTTCAAAATCAAATAAGACAAAATTCAGTAAAACTATTAATCAGAGATGGCACAAATTCCTGAACTAATCCATACACAATATTTAGTGGAATCTTGTAAAACTACAAAGTAATCCATACTTAATTATTGAACATGTTTAGTCACTTTAGTTCTACTTGGGACTTCTCAAATTAACTTTTGGACTTGTTTAATCATATGTTAATCTTGCCCAAAGTTTTCTTTCCCCAAAACCTTAAAATTTGGAAACCCTTTGTCATATTGTATTGACTAAAATCATGTGAAGCATGAGGTTTAATAAAGTTCACAATTAAATAATCCCATAAAATTCTAATGGTGCTGTTGAAAGCTTTGCTCATCATTAATATCATGTATATGCTAATAGAATGACTCATCCATTAGATGTACATTGTATAGCCATGTTAAAGAGTGATGTAGTTCGAATCGTAACATAGACGAATCTTATTAGTAAATCACTATGTCAAAATATGATTAAATTCTTATTATTAAATCCACAAATTACCTAAATTAGTTATTTGATAAACTTTCTTGAATAAAGAAAATCACAACTCTTAATCAGAAAGTCTTTATGTTATAACAAAGACTCTGAGATAACCAAAACTAATCCCTAACCTATATGTTCTTAAGGTGATGGAAACATAGGATCTTGATTAAGTTGGTTCTTTTAAGCTCAAGCATTTTATTTATCTCAAATTGCCCCTAAAATGTCCAAGTCTTTGATCTACGATTACTCTCCATTTAAGAGGGTGATTAATAATAAGTGTTTGTGCTTAATAGAAATAGCAAACCACTTAATTAAAAATATTTTATAAGAGAATTATATGGAATTATTTTTTTCTTAATTTTAAAAGTTTTTCTTTGTTATATTATATCTACTTATAGCAAATGAAAACCTCGCGTGTCTTTATACATTATTTTTTCAAAAGTTTCATTCCGACTACTATTTTCTAAACTTCTATGAGTTTTGATCAAAAGTGTACACATAACCAATCTCATTATATTTTTAACTCATTGCATTCTAATGAAAATCATCAAACTAAAGGAAACCTAAATTTTATAATTATCCTCAATAAAATTTTCTTAAGTACGACAAAGATATAAAATTTCACCGATTAAGCCTTAACCATTTATCTAGAATTTAGTCGCATGGTAATCATAAAATGGCTTAAGATCAAGACTTAAAGGTTGGATGCTCAAGACAAAACCCTCGAGAGTAGCTTCTTGAGAAACATTTGTGGAAGACAATTTTGAAAGTGGAAGATGTGCAAAATCATATAATTATCTTTCATCAATCAGCATGTATTCAATTTCACACGACATAAAGTATTCAAATTCATCATTTCAAGTTATAACAAGTTTGATGATTATAATTGATTTAATCATGTCATCAATGATTGAGTTCCTGTATAATGATTACAACTAATCTCTTCATGTCATTAATGATTAAGTTTTTTTATTTTGAAAATTATAACTAATTCAATCACATTGACAAAAGGTATATGTTAGCTTTTGATAGTAAGACTATCACAACCAAATGATAACTATAAGTTTCTACAAGTGAATGTGAGCTTAGCTTAGCTTATTAACTTGATCAAAGCCAACTAATTGATAGCCATTGATCTACATTGATCCAATCCATCTTATGGAGAACTCATTATATTCTCTTTTTCTCTTTTAGTTCTCCTTAGTGGAATTCTTTTCTTTTTTGGTCTTCTTTTTTATATCTCTCTCTTATGATTCCTCTTAGTTCTATAATATCTTTTTAAACTCTTAATAAAATAATTTTTTTATTACACTTCAATATTTTTCTAACGTTGTCAGTGTTAGTTCAACAACAAAAACAAAAATGAGAGATAAAGGAACAAAGCATTTGATCACAAAAGGAGAAATTCTTCATCTCCATAATCAAACGGTGAAGCAAGCACTATAACCTCTATCTCCTTCTTTGCCAATCTCAAATCCATCGTTATTGTTTTTTAATCTTCTTTTTCTTTTGCTATAACAACAGATGAATTGTTTCATAAAAACGATCTCCACCCTACTTTCAATGAATATGGAACTACTCAAATTTAAATTACCATTGTCCAAGATTTCCTAGCATTTGCTTGTTTCCTAATCTTCTTCCTGTTCCTATCTCTCAATCTCACATGCCTACTTAAATGGTACCTAGTCCATTTTACCTCATCTCCATATTAAGGACAAGCTTTATCTATCATTTCCTAACTTTTTCTAGTGTGCACTCCTTTAATATTTTATTACTTGCACCTTCCAATTATAATTTGGTCCTTATTTCCTTCTTTTTATGACTAAGATTTGAAGCTCAATTAATTCCACCATCTCATCCATCTATCCATCCCCCTTACACTTCTCGCATGAATCCAATGGGATCTCCTTATCACTTCATTGAAGAATCAAAATTTTTAATGATGAGGGTACATTACTACATTCTTTAAGGGAAATATTTCCACTCTATAGTGAAATCCTTTTCACTCTAATAAAAACTCGCAAGCACTATTCTCCAACTTCTATGAAAATTGTGATCCTCATGTCTTTCTTCATTAATCTGAAATTATAACTTGTTTGCACATCATTAATAGACATTGGAGGTGGAAAATATTGTCTATCTTAACTATTTTGTCTCATAATGGCTCTAAAATTTTTCTTTCAAATTAATCTCTTAAAATAAATTTAAAATAATGTTTATTTTAGCCTTTTAGTGTTACATTAGGCCAAACAAAGTTTTAGAAACTTTTTTTAATCTAAGTTAGCTTGAGAGAGAATCTGTCGTTGTTTTGTGCTTCAAAGATGCCCTCATGTTAGTAAATTAGGAAGATTATCTACTAACTTAATCATATCCCATTAAGACAATGCAACCTTTTGATTTCATAAAAATCCCTTAATTATTATCTCTAAATATTTTATAGGAAACTTCTAATAGGTTTATTTGTTACATAAATGAGGTAGAATTTTTTTATCACCTTTAAGTGGTGGTTCAAAAGAAAAGAGCTTTCTCCCTTAAAACTATTGAACAGAATTTTCATTTAAATCCAACATATTAGTTCTTTCATGACTTTTCTTATAAGGTTAATTAAGGAGATTATACTTCTCGAGATCTTTACATCCCTTTGAAAGTCTACTTAATTCTTTTCATGAGGAAGTATTTGTCACCGTAAAAAAAGATAGCATGCATGAAACATCACCAGTTTCAGAGAACAACTAAGACAATTCAAAGTTTTGCAAATTTAATGAAGCCGTTGAACACATTACTTAAAAAGGCAATACATTCATGATTGAGAGTCTACTAAAGGAAAGTTGCTTATGGTGAGAAGTTTGACTTCATTGCAGTGTTAATATTTCTTAAAGCTCTAGATTCATGCCAATCTTAGACTATTCATGATTTAAGTATTACCTCAAACATTCAAATACTTGAGTACAGAACTAGTTAAAATTCGCTATGTGATATCAGGAGGGAATCAAGTTTATTTAAGAAGGTTTATTGTGACATCCCTCTTTCTCATCACTGACCTTTACTGTTCTTTGGGTGTCACTCTAGATTCCAATTTTAGACTATTCATGATTTAAGTATTACCTCAAACATTCAAATAAATGAGTAAAGAACTAGTTAAAATTCTCTATGTGATATCAGGAGGGAATCAAGTTCATTTAAGAAGGTTTATTGTGACATCCCTCTTTCTCATCACTAGTCTTTCTTGTTCTTTAGGTGTTGTTAACTTATTTTAACTCTTTCATTTGCTTCTTTCTTAGAAACTATGTAAACATCATATAGTAGAAGCATTTTCAATCATTTTAAAAATCATGTTGTATAAGAGATGTAAAAACAACTATTTATAATTTCTAAAACATCAACATTTTTCACATTCATTTTGAAATCATATATATATTAATAATTTTACTTATATTATTTTAAAAATAAATAAAATTTTCAAGCAATACTTTTATTGACAAATGATTATCTTTTGTGACATGTTATTAAAAGTTATATTTTATTTCTCCATTGTAATCCTATATAATAGCTCTATTTTTTTTTTGATAAAATATTGTTAAGTCATGCAATAAGTACTCCATAACGAGTTTCATATATATAATCGTTTAACAAAATAGAAAATAAAGGCCTAGGAAATGACATACACTAATCTCGCAAAAAGTCAAAAGATAAAGCATGTTTGGTGATGTAGTCTACAGTAGCATTGACGTCCCTGTATATGTGCATAATTCTTACGTTTGCAAATAATCTTAGCAAAAAAGCATCTTCATATGACTTAAGATCATTGGAAAGGGGAGAGAGAAAGATAAGATTATCTTTCTTAAGACTTTTATGTAACATAATGGTGATGAGAAAGAGAGAAGGGCAAGAGCATGATAAGGTTTTGCATGATAAAACAACAATAAAGGATGAGAAGAACTTGAGATATTGTCTCTCGTATTCTTCATGCGAGATGTGAGAAGATTATTCTTAACCATTTCTTTTCTCACTCTTGAAGTAGACAAAAACAACATGAGTGGTATTCTCACTATTTCAAATATAGAAATAATCTTGCCAGTCAACCATTTCGTATTTTTCTTATCTAAGATATCATTGATGCTTAAAATCATGACTATTACACTAGGAACCATTTGAGCTAATATGATGCCAAAGTAGTCCATTAATTAAAAGAATAATTGGAATTTGACGAAAAAAAAACTATATGAAAGAAAACCAAGAAAATGATTCTTGTCATTATGGTTGTTATTGAAGGGTCATTCCAATGATAAAATAGATGAGATGATCTTGTGGTGAACCTTGAAATAGGGAGTAAAAAAATTGTTTTTTGTTGTGATCCAACACAGATGAAAGATTTTATTCTCAACGATGTAAGATATGATCTAGTTATATTTTTAAGTTATAAACCATCTTTAATGGAGCTCTTCTTCTTGTGGGCCATGACACTATATCTTCTATTCAAAATGACTCCAGGAAACAAGAAAGAAAGAAAGGAGAAGATGAGGGTGCATAGAATGAAAGCCTAACAAAGGATTCAAAGAGTTTTTCTACTTGTTAGTGAAAGATTTGTTCTGTTGGATATATGTAGCAAATGAGATAATTGGATGGAGAAGAGTCTATTTGTTTTTAGGTCTTTTATAAATGAATTTGTTTAATTAGACACAAATATCAACACTTAAGATGCCAAAATTATCATTTTTCTCAAAGAAAAAAATGATAATCATAATAAAAGGTATATATCTTTTCAAAAACATTTATTCATATTCATTAATTTCAAAATTTTATTGTTTTACAATTTAAAATAAAGGAAAAAATACACAATCACTCTCAAGGATAATCTCCATAGAATAATCCATTTAAGACTCTTTATTTTATTAAGAATGTTCTTCATGGGAAGAGCATATTCAAGGAAGAGAATTCAGATATTCTCAAGGTAAATTCCATTTTTCAAAAAGGATAAGACACTATCCTCAAGATCTCTTTGATACGCTAGAGTCATCTAAAACTTCATTAAGAAAATGCAAGAAGTCACTTCATTAGGTATTTTGTTTGTATCTAAGGTGAAGCTTCCTTATTTATTAATTTCTTCCATCCAAATGTAAGATATACCCCAAAATTGATCATTTAGCAAATTTACGTTAACCTTAAAGTGAGTTATCCTTTCTTTAAAGGAGATAATATCATTCTTTAAACCTTTTTTTTGAAGTTTTTAAAACATTATTCTCATCATATTAACTTTAATAGTTGTTTTTTTATCTCAACTAAAAAATGAAGCCTACAGGAGATCAACCAACGAATACCAACATTATATAATAAGGTTTTCTTCAAATTGTCTAAAACAATGACTAAATCATTATTATAGCCAATGGTAGGGGATCATTAAGTTTTGTAGAAAATTATCCTCTTATTTAGTCACTCATCTTAACACAATTTCACCATAAGCATGTTTAATTATGTAGTTCTTATTGATCATATGTCAGATTGACTTCCAAACATATCTTATCATTTTAGGATTTATAATTTTATTTATAAAACTTAAGATCTTCACTTCTATAATCATTGTAGAATTATTCATCAATTTAATGTTCTATATCGAAGCTAAACAAGAGTTAATCTTTATTCAATAATTCCTTTATAATACAATATTTAGAAATTATATAACATATCTGCAATCTTTACTAAGATGATTGTTCTAAGCCTTTTTAGAAAGCATATAATATTCTCATTTACTTCTTTTCCTTTTTCTTGTCGTTTTCCTGAACACCTCAACAAGTCCTTCCTCCAAAGGAAACTTATGCCCACCAATAATGGTAAAGAAATTAGTCAACTTATTTATGTTAATATCTAAAAAATTTATAATAAAAAAGGAAGGATGATAATATTAAAAATCTATTTAAATTCTAACATCTTCCTATACTTCTTTGCATCGTCAACATAATTGATTATGGGGACATTCATTCTTTTAATCACATCTTTCTCTACAAAGAGTGAAGAGACCTATATTAATAGTAATAAAAATATGCCTTGAAGCTATTAAAAGGCTTTTCAAGCAATGGTTATTTGTTATTTATGGTGTGGTTCAACAATTTCTATATACATAGTATCCTTTTCAAATCTTTTTCAATCTGTATATCTTCCTTATTTATCTTGAGAATTTTCTTTATACATGATTTCCTTAATATCTTTTTAATCTCTCTCTTTTCCTTATTTATCTCGAGATATTCTTCGAACATCCCAAGCTTCAAGCATGGTGTTAAGTCAATTCATGATTATGATTCTTCTTGAAAATTCAAAGTTTTATTGGTAATGTCATATTGCCTTGATCATCCAAAATTTGAAAATAAGGATGTTATGTCATTCTTTATATCATAAAAGTTGTCAATCATGTCTATTTTAAATTTTAAGTTGCATTAGTTATTATTCCTTGCTTCACACGTTATAGAAAAAGCATTTGAAATATAAATAATTTTTTATTATAATATAAATGATGATATAAAAAATTCAAATATTAGATAATGATGTAAATTTAATTTATCAAAACTTGGCTTTTGATCCAAATCTTGATCACATGGCAATCATCACTGGCTCGTGACTACATTTTATTTAAACCCTCAAAAATCTATTTTATTTTACAATTTTTTAAAATGAAAATAAAGGCAATGAAACAAAAAAAAAAAAAAAAAAAGATTCGTGCTTTCTTGGTGAGAATATAAAAAAGAAAAAATAAATAAAAAACAGATAAAGAGACGAACAAGCAAACCTGAAGACCGCCAACACGAGTTACCCTTAATTTTCTTTTCAACTGAATATATACATATAATTAAAATAATTAAATAATATTTAAAAATTAGAATCTTAAATTTGTTTTGAAAAATATTGATTAAGAATTTGGTCACTCCAGCTTTGAAGGCACTAAATTTCCATATAGAAAATTGGAATACAGACTTCCTGAAGGTATTTTATGTCCTGAAACATTTTTATTTTGTATTTTTGTCTTTTTTTAATTATTTTTAAATAATATGAACCCTCAGATTTGCTTAAACTAAACTCACTCATAATTGGTCATTGCACTATAAATTAGTGTAAACTTTTCTTTCCACCAGCTTTCATGACAGCTAAAAGATTTAATTATATATATATATATATATATATATATATATATATATATATATACCTTACAGAAGCTACCGCATGCGACTCCTTCCGTGGACGGAGTTGTTCCGCTTTGCTCGCATGCGGACCGGTATTATGCAGAGAACCCCGCGTGTGTTCGATTTATATGAGCTTCAGCGGTTCCGGCTTCGAAGCTCCAAGCCTTCTCGTATTCTAGGGCTTCTCTTGGCTGCTGCGCCTTCGGAATCCTTTCTCGTCGAGCTCTCGAATTCGCTTGGTGCAGGTCGGGAAGCGATGTGGGATCAACTTCCGATCGTTTGATTGTTGATTCCCTACTTGCATCAAGTGAATTCGAGAAAACCGGCGAAATATTTTTTAGTGGCGGTCCGATTAAATAACATTGTTTACGTTTCTGTAGCTTCGCTACCCGGGACGTGTCTCTTATTTATTTTTCTTTACGATCGAATGAGTCGTTATCCATTTGCATGATTGGTTGTTGTTGTACGAAAAAAATATGCTTCTGTTTTAATTTTAAACGATGTTTTGCTTGTTGATGAATGCAGGTTTACTAGGTAAGCTTTTGTAGTTACGGACTTGCAAGGTTTTGATCCAAGGATTGCTCTGTTTGCCCTATTCTTCTGGAAGATGATATTCATTATTGGCCATTGTTTATTTTTCGTTTGTGTTGAGTTATTCTCGCGGGTTCTGTTAAATTCACCAAGTAATTTCAAATGCCAATTATAATCTGATCTTCGTATGTTCAACCCTTTCAGGAGCACTAATTGTTTGGGCATGGTTTTCGCTGCTCGATAGTTGATAATCATCATCGAAGTCGAGCATTGAAAAGAGATTGTTGGAGCCAGCATTCGCAATCTTTTTTTATCATTGTACTTTTTACCATGAGCTATCTGCTGGCTTCACCTGCAATTTGAAACCATTCATCTAATTCAAGTGTTAGGCTTTGCATGCCTATTACGCGATGTAGCTATTGAAAAAAAATACTTTCTGGAGTCTTTTTTATTGCAAATATCAAATAAGAAACGCTATGTTAAACACGATGCTACTTGCTAAGAAGGATCAGATTCCAGAACCCCACACAATGCACTTCTTCTTCCTCCATTGGCTTGGAGCATATTCGGAGACAAAAAGCTAGATTTGCATATCTTGTATTTGTTTATAGGTCTCACAAATAGCTATCATGTAGATCAAAAGTAATGTGGTCTCGAGTCTCCGCATCCAATCTATTGTAATTATCTAATTGAATTCCCCCTGTGGGGCGGTTGGCATCTTCATCTTTCTACAATGACATCATGTTCCATCTTGTAGTTCATGAATGTTTAGATTTTATTAATAGCAAATGCAAATGTTGGATCATGAAATCATAACATCCAACAATTTTATTTGAATGACTTCAACTGTATTACATGACATAAAAATTTCACTCTCCTAACAAAAGATTAATGAAATGAAACTGATAAACTTTTACTCTTGATCTCTTCTCTAAATGTATGCCTTCATTCTATTTCCCCGCCAAATTACTACATCACCTTAACTCCATGTGATTTCAAAACTACTCCATACCACCTCTCGGGCCATCACCTTTCACATTTGCAGGGCTAATAACGGCAAGAACCACCATGCCACCGAGAACAACAAGCAAGATCCCCAGAGAGTTCACCAGAAACGCTTCGCTTGAATACCGAGAAATCACACCGTTTACTTGAAGAAACGTCGCCTTCTCCAAGATTCCGGTGACTGAGGTACCAATAGCGAGTGCATATATGTAAGCTCCAAAGAACACATGCCATGGCAGCAAAGAGCTTCTGCTGTTTCTGGAACCACCTGGGTACCAAAAGGTAACAAATCCGGCCAGCCACTGCACTACAACAAGCAGGTACGCTTAATTGAACAAAAAACTGAGAGGCATGAGTTCGATTTCTTTGACATATGGGAAGCAGAAGGGACCTGAATGCCAAATAAGCTGAAACTGATGAGACCAAGCCACGAGTGAAGGCTGTAGAAGTTGTCGATTCCTTTATCGTTGTGAAACTTCAGAGCTGCCCATATTCCAACCAAACCCAAACACAAAGCGAAGAGTTGAATCGCAAGATGCATCGTCTTCTTGAAATTCCTGGTTCCAGATATCGTCCTGTAAGCTAAGATGGCTGTATTTATACCCAAGCCAACAATCAGGTACATGGCTTGACAAGAAGACATCATATTTGAGTAATCTTTCGAATGCATAATTCAGTTTTCATATATAAGGAGATAATCTAATCCATGAGGCTTAGGTTTCCATGGAGTTTCAGTAATGTAATCAAGAAAGAACGATGCTTTTGGTGTAAGAAACAATATAGCAAAAGAAAGACTAACGTTTGAACAGAAATAAATAAAAGAAATAGAAGGAAGCACATAAATAAAAGGCTAATTTAAGTTGTAGTTCACTTCCTTCCAATTTATTTATTTCAATTTTATCTTCAGCAAAAGCTGTATATGATATGATCAGCTAAATTAGCCAGCAAACATGAAAAATGACGTCTTATTTAATTTCGATTCAACTTTACCATAACAAGAAGACCATAATATTAAAGTAATCCATGAGATGCACGATTTGAAGAAGAGGGCATGAATCCTTCGAACCGGTATGGTTATGTTGTGTGTAATTGACTCAAGCTACTTGCCATTAACGTTCTTTACGAGAATGATGTTAAACAAGCCATTCTGAGTTTAACACCAAGTGAATAAACTTTACCTCTAACAACATGAAATCTCTTCCTTGCACAGCTTACTTCTTAACACCTAAAACTCGCTTTATCTATCGAATAGCTGGGAGCTCAGGATTATGTTAAGGAAATGTTGCAAGGTCAAGTGATTGATAGTTAGCCAGGAGACTTAGAGTGATGCCCTTTCTTTCTCCTTAAGAGTCAAAGAGACATGTACAATATTAGATGGCTAAAATGGATAAAAAGGGAAAGGGATACAAAGTGACAGAGCTTGTCGAGACCTCATATAGAAGTTCATTCATCAAGGGTTGGACCTCGTGAACACTTTCCATTTTGTTTGTGTGATATTACCTCAACTACAAAAGATCCATTTTCATTTGAACAACACCCGCTGAAGAATTGAACTTGATGCACAAGTGAGATGTCGAGATTTTCATCTCGAATCTATTAATCATTGGTTGACCCAGAATGACGTAGGAGAAAATAGCAACTAAGATGAAGTCCATCATATGCATCACTAAGCTCGAAGATTTTCCACCATTAGAGGCAAGCTGATAGTACCTTTTGATTTCTTTGTGTTCTTTAAGAAGACCTATGAAAGAATCATTGACAAGTAAGGAAAGGCTCCAATTGATGCTGACCTAGTTAAAGGAATCAAGGAAGAGGAGATCAACAGAGCTGCTAGTGTCAACCATAATCCGATGAAACTTGACATTGGTATTATCACAAAGAAGACTATGAAGTCAACACAGAGGTTGATGAATGGAGGCAAATCCTCAAGACAAATAAATCAATACCTAGTCCACACGCTTACTGGTCACCTTGGCCACTAAGAACTTGTTGATTGCCTTTAGAATTAACCCTTGGGAACATACCTATTTCCCCTCTGATGACACTATTTCGACCAAAGTCCTGTCTATTTTATCTGTAAGCATCAATGGAAAGACTTGATCATCTCCTCTAACTTGAGATAGGGTATTAGTAACTGCCAACTTTTAATTGTTGCAAGCACCTGATCCTTTTTATTTTATACTCTCAGACGCAACCTTTGCTCAAGAATTTCTTGATCAAGGATCTTTGAGCTTTGTATTTAGAAGTGGTATAATCTTGATCTTTGTGATACTTGTAGAACTTGAACCTTTCTTTATTACTTTATGAGAGAGACCTCGGCTTTTGAAGTAAACCCTCTTCTTATATTACCACTATTATCTCATGGGAGTCATTTATGTGTTTTAGAGTGTGCAACTAAAGCCTTTGAGAGGGGGAGGGGGGGGGAAAGGAGATTCTTCTAAGGAATTATATGTCAACCTTTTACCTTTTTTGCTTATGCCAATTGGCCATAGGGGTAAAGATACCTTTCTTACAAGTCCTCTAATCAGTGATGAAGAAAACTCTTCATCATTGATGAAGGAGATGGCTTGGTTAAAGATATCCTAGAGTGACATGGGGGGTATTAGATTAGGTACTTTAGGAAATCACTAAGTTAAAGCAACATGATAAGAGCAATCAAAGTTAAGCATGAGTCATCCAGATCTACTTCTTTGAGGGAATCCCTAAAGTGTTAGAGATAAGCTTGAAGGGGCTCCGATACAAATTTTTTTAAGTCAAAGACTTGGTAACCTTTTTAGCTCTTATGTAGCTAGCAAAGGAATAGATGAACTACCTCTCGAATTGCCCAAAAAAGGAGATGGATATGTGGGCAATTTCACAAGTCACTCCAAGGTTGAATCCTTAAGGCAAGTGAAAAAAACTTTACACCTCATGTGTTCAAGCATGACATGTACGACAATGATAATCTTGAACTCCCTAAATAGAGAAATTGATTCGAATTGCCATAGAAGAAAGAATATGATAACTAATTTGAAGAAAGAGTGGATAAAATCTCTTTTAAGAATGAGAAAGTTTTTTCAATGACGTATAAGCTATACTCGTATGCGTATACGAGATAAGATTCCTCATCAATATAAGAAGGAAATCTTTAAAGGGTAATAGGTGTTGGACCTTACACATCCCCACCCAAGTTTGACGATGGAAAGGAATAATGACTGGATGAGATCCAAAGAGCCCTACATCATATGACAATGTTAGAGACTGACGAGAGCAAGTTAAGAGTGGATGTACGATGAGGATACATAAAACCAGAGGCGACGTGATGAGATTCAAGTGTGACATGAATGGCCTCACCAGCCTCTTGATTAAAAAGTGAAGGGTTTGAAATTGGTGGAGTGATTAGATCAACTTTGAGTTGCTCCATTATTAGTATAGGAAGAGTATAGAAAACTTTTGTGAAGTACTCCATTTGTTGTTGAAATAAATGGAAGAAAGAATTGTACAAAGAAGGAAAATGCTCGAAGATTGACAATGACTAAGGCAGAGATTCAAAGATATTTGTTGCTTCTCGATTATGAAGATCGAAAGGCTCTTCTTAGAAAACAAATTTTACCTTCCTCAATTCTCATTTCAATTTGCATATTCATTCTCACAAATGGTGCTAGAAAATACTGATAGAAAATTAGACTCAAGGAAATTAACAAAAACTTATTTAATTAAGAATTTAGAAGATTAGACTAAAGATTAAATAGAGAAAAATAATTTTATCCTCATAAGACAAAGGAAAAAGAAGAAAAAAAAGAAAATTAAAAAGTTTTTTTTCTTTTTTTTCTTATTGCCTTATTCCAACTTGGGCCCCTAGGGCCAACACATAGTTGATTGAGTGGAACATGTGCCTTGGCTTTCACTCAAAACACAAAAGGAGTTATAGTCATTACATTGATAATAGCTTAATTGTCTAGAAGGTCACATCGATTGGCAATTTATTTGCTCACGAAAAAGTGTGCATAACAAGACCACCTCAATTCTCAAGATGAAGTCAGGGTTAGAGGATGGAGCTCAAAAAAGAATGCTCACAAAGTTGACTTGGAATAACCTGAACTCAAGCTCTTTGACTCCAATAGTGGAGCCTTGAGCAATTTGTCGCCAATGCTTGCTGCATAGCTATATTCTGGATTGACAACTATAATTAAATTCATGAATTTTTGCATTTTCATTGATAGACATACATTTTCTACTCTACTAAACTTACAATTTTCTTACAGTTTATAGTTGATTAATTTGATATTAAAGCTTCATATCCTCATATGAAGTTATCATCATTTGAATCCAACATTTCATTGTTAGATTTTTCTCTATAGTAATATCCATAATAATAAAGAAATTGCCCACAATCTCTTTAGCTTTGTTGATATTCCTTACATTTTTTTAAAATCTTGTAGGATTTTGCATTGTACACGCCTAAAATTATATGTGTGAGAAATCTTATCACCCATAGAGCCTTTACAATTACACAAGCAATAACAATGCTTTGCAGAATTACAATTACACAAGCAATAACAATGCTTTGCAGAATGATATCTACTCTAACTGCCCTATTAGCTAGTTAGTGTTTTGTTAGCATCATCGATGCTTTGTGTCTAATGTAATAACGATGAAGTCAGGTCAAGTGTATTATATGTCACTTGTTTCCTAAAACATGTATTGAAGGTACAACATCTTGCACTTATCATCCAGGGCAGCTGCAACAACTATCATCAATACGGTATCACGTAACATGCCCCTTTAGGATGTATCTTAGCCATGTTTGTTTCCCACTGTTAACTCTTTGTTTTACAACTATCAGCTTTACCAAAAATGACACACCTATTGTCCAAAATTATGCCAAACTAGGTTTAATTGTGGTTAGTAAAATTTTCTTCTAAAACTCCTTTGATATTCACATCAAAAGGTGCTTTTAAGATAGACCAATCTTTTTAACTGTTATCTCATTATTTAACT
This sequence comes from Vanilla planifolia, assembly GCA_023846275.1. NCBI lineage: Eukaryota > Viridiplantae > Streptophyta > Magnoliopsida > Asparagales > Orchidaceae > Vanilla > Vanilla planifolia. Next base: position 43,836,174 of record CM043875.1, on the reverse strand, counting down.
AAGGTTTGTTTCAAGAAGTACATCTTTTATTATAAATCTGTTCTTTAGTACATGAGCTCTTTTAAGTAATTGCAGTTCGTACAAATAGGCAAGCCAAACTTTTATTGTAACACAATCAACCCAAGTAGATTCAAACTAACAAGACCAAACAGTACAAGCCCACTTGATTCAACTGATTTATCTCAGCTGACGACTTCAAAAAAGCCTAAGAGAGATTCATGACAAGACAAAAACTAATAGACAAAGTTCAATTCCATATATTTCAGCAACGAAGTAATGTTATCTCTCAAGCATCCCCACATGACTTAAACTATCTCAAGATGTTTAGACAGAACTAAAACATGTGCTCATTGTTGATAACAGATCATTTAGCTCAAAAGAACACTATAAATTTTCCAAACATTCAAATACTTATGCACTAAAAAAATTGGGAAACGATGCCCCAGAAAGATTCATTTATCTGAAACAATAAAAAAGGTGAGAAGTAATATACCTTCACCATTTAGAAGAACAAAGCCAATCACCATTAATACAGGATGCACCTGCAGCATTTGTAGCTCTTGTTGTAATATCATAAAGTAAGAAAACTAATATCCATAGCAGCAAGGTATTCAAGAAATAGATAAAGAGACACTATTGCACAAAATTATAGAAGAACATATTCTTTGTGACTTAGCTTACTGGAGTTACATACATCATAAGCAATTCCTTTGGAAGAATTATAATCTCGATGGAAATCATGAATAATGAATCATATAATTAGTTTTTAATATCTCTGAAAGAACAAAACAGAAACATTAGTGTTCCGTAGTCAAAACCTTCCCACTCTCTTTGAAGAACAAATTCAAGAAAAAAAAAAACCTTTTAAGTATTAATCTGGCGAATAGCTTTAATATTAGTAATTTAAAAAAAAGAGCAAAAAATAGTTGTATTTTAATCGATCATCCATTATAATTGGGCATGTCAATTATGATAAATAGCAGAATGGAAGGAGTACCAGCAATACAAACAGCAACATCACCCCACCAAACCCTTAAGATTATTAATAAATAAGGATGAAATGTGCACTGATATGAAATCCTCAAGAACAAATAGCACAATTATCAACCATTCCTTTACTATATATCATATTAAATAAGAAAAAAAGAACATTTCCATACTTTACCAGATACCATATTAAATAAGACAACAGTAACATTTCCAAAGTAGCACACCTGAACAGCTGCATGGCTTTCGATTTTAGAATTATAACTGTCGGTCAATAAAAGAAGAAAATTTTAAAATAGCACTCTATGCAATTACAAGGATAATATCATTGCTTAATGTTTGAAAAACACTAACTTACCCTAACTCTTCTGATTTGTATTGACATGTTTTAACAGAGTATGCATTAGACAATATACACATTTGATATATTCCATTAACAGTACATGCATGTCATGGAGGATACATTAAAAATTTATGTGCTACTCCGTATGCGATCAAGGAAGTAGTATGGTTGAACTTTTCAAAGAAACACAATAAAGTAGGATCAGATGTCTTTAGATGGAGGAAGAAAAGCAAAATAAAAAATAGAAATATGAATGGAGAAGTAGGTTATAAATGTAGAGAAACCAATAAACTCATGCTTCAAACTCCTACAACACCCAAATTTGTTGCCGAGGCATAAATCTAACAGTGCTCTCTTCCAAACCAAAAAAAAGTTATCATCATTCATTTCATCATAAGCGCTTTCTATTAAAACCAAAGGACTATATAATACGTCGCTTTCTGTTAAAACAAAAGGACTATATAATCATCATGACCACCTTGTGGACTTATTAGCCAGCTACATTTGGAGAAGTTGTAACAACAAAAGGCATTCCCGACCTACTCTAAGGTCAATGGCCCTGGTCAAGACTATTCTTCTCAATCTAACTACTGCTAACTTGCCTTAGAAGGAATTTTGGAAGCCCCTTGAGCCGTTTTCACTCGTCTCTATTGGCTCCCCTTATGGCTAAGTTAAGATAAACTGTGATGGTTGTATTGACCCGAATGGTCAAACTGAGATAAGGATTATTATATATGACTATTACGAAAGACTCATCAAGGCTGAGACTTCACTGCTTCATTTTTTGTTCCTCTAGTAATGGAAGAACGTGCCATCATTGCTGGAGTTCGTGCTATCACCAAACAACTTCCTTCTAATGTTAATGTTTTGATGGAGAGTTATTCGTCTATTATAGTGCGTAGATTCTTGACTTATCTTGCTCGAGAGGACTATGGGATTAGGCATCTTGGTGTTTTGGATTCGATCCATTTTATTGGCTTCAAGATCAGCCACGTACTCAGAGAAAGAAATCGAGCAACGAACTAGATGCTCAAATTTACTTTTGATAAGGACTTTTTTTGGGACACAGGACATCGTTATGCCTCTACCTGAAGATTTAACTCCAATTCTCAAGAAAGATGTTATGTTTAAACCTTCTTAAGTCCTTTATAATATAAGATTCAACTATTATTTTAGAAAAGGATTATATATTTAGAAGTAATAAAAGAAAAACAAAAAACCCAAACCAGTCTTTAATATGTGAAAAATTAGACTTTACATAATCATGTTAAGAAAAACAATTGGTGATACACACTAACTAGTCATAGAGTATTCATGTCTAAACGTATGTTTATAGATTTTTGCAAAAATATATATGGTGTGTGTATCTGTATCATATTCTCTATTAGTCAAGATAGAAGGTAGTGGAATAACAAATTAAAACAAATAATAACGACAATTGAAGAACATCATCCATGTGGTACATTGAAGAAATTAATTAGCAAAGTTTCACACTTTTCTAGATAAACCAATTTTTTTACCTGAATAAAAGTGGTGTATTGGAAAACAATGATGAATAAGAATCTAAAAATAATTATTAAAATAAAATCTATTGATCATATTATTAAAATAAAATCTAAAAATAATTATTAAAATAAAACGCTATCCCCAGCTATGTTCTCAGCCACTGTATTGTGTCGGCGGGAGTCATCGACGAGATGGAGAGGCGCGTGAGGAGTTTCCTGTGGAATGGTGCGGGCAACACTCACATGACCCATTATGCGCCATGGAGCTGTGTTACGTTACCAAGGAAGGCGGGCAGCTTGGGGCTGAGGGACCTTCGCGTTTGGCAACGCGTCTTGATGATGAAGCAGTGTAGACGAGTGCTATGTCGCGAGGAAAGCCCCTGGGTAGACATCCTCAGGCGAAAGTACACGGTGAATTATGTGGCTCCAAGGATTCCTTGGAATGTCTCCCATTCATGCAAGCTTGTGCTCAAGGCTATGCCGACTGCGGTGGCGGAATTTGTATGGAGAATTGGTGACGGAAAGAAGGCGAGATTCGAGGAAGACAATTGGCTTGGCTTCCTCCCTATTTGTATTTGGCCGACGTTAATAAATATGAAGGCAGTGTGGCCGGCGAGGGTGGAGGATTGCATCACTGCTGAGGGTGAATGGGACGTCGCCAACATTCAGGCGTGGGCTAGTGCACATCTTCTTGATAGGATCCTTCATCTGCCCAGGGCTGCTCTCTCTGGTCGAGATATGTTGGTCCACGTGCACACGGAGGTGGAGGATGTGGACAATGGCAGAATTTATCGGGACCTAAAGCGCAGAGAGGTTGACGGCCATGGCCGGATGAGCTGGCGGGACTCGGAGCAGATGAGGGGTCTTTGGAAGCTCAGAACTTTGCCGCGGGTGCGCTTGTTTCTATGGCGCGTGGTGGGAGACTACCTACCTACGGCGACATGGCTGTTGCGGAGGGGCATAGCTGAGAACCTGAGTTGCGTGTGGGGCTGCGCGGCGGAGGAGACCGCGCAGCAAGTTTTCTGGGTTTGCCCGCAAGCCCAGGGATTCTGGCGGGACTTGGCTGCACATGACTCGGTGTCCGTACTGCAGATGAAATGGGACGTAGACGCCGGCGGTGAGGAAGATCATGCAGCTGGTTGTGATTTCATTCGACAGCTTATGGATTTTGTCGGATCGCCGGCGGCGAGGCGCGGAGTCAGTGCTGATCACGCTGCTTTTCTGGCCACTACCATGTATTATATATGGGGTAGGAGGAACGCAAGGAGGCACAATGTCCTAGTCGGTAACCCCAATACTCTATTGCACAACGTGAAGATGGAGATCATTGCTGTAGCTGAGCAGTGTAGCATTTATACATCCTTGTCCTGCGGGAACCCGTGCAGTTCGCCCGAACTGTCTGTAACCCATAGATGGGTTCCCCCCTACTGGATAGATAAAAGTGAACTGCGACGCTGCATGTGGAATGGACTCTGCGGGCATTGGGTTGGTGGTTAGAGACCATATGGGGATGCTACTTCTGGTGATGGGTAGGAGGTTTGTATCTCAGGCCTGCGAGGCTATGGAGGTCCAGGCTCTATTGGAGGCTCTTCAGCTATTGCGGAAGACCCTGTCACAGTTTCGGGCTGTGGAGCTGTAGACGGATTCCATGACGGCGATGTTGAAGGTCCGGAAGTTTATTGCCAACCCGCCCGAGGTTGGCCCCCTTGCTGAGATCATACACAGTGTTAGAGGTTTGGACGCCCTCACAATAACACATATATACAGGGAGGGGAATGGGCCTACCGATTGGGTGACGCGAGCGGCATGTCGTAACGATTTTGTCTGAGATAGGGGGACTTCATATCCCAAGCCACTCATCAAACTGATGCTGCTAGATTTCATGTATGATCCTCCGTGAGGATTACATTATAAATCATCTTTTGTAGGGCTTATGCCCCTTTTGGAATAAAAAAAAAACAATCAAATAAAGTGAAGTTCTCAATTTAACGCCTTTATCTCTCTTCATTGATCAATTATGGCCATTTAAATTTGTTTAAAAAAAACTCATACTCAAACTTTCAACCAATGAGACAATCACCTAAATGATTAATCATTAAAATTGATATCCTCACAATAAATAAGTTTATAAAATTTAGTTACTTATTGATCAACATAAATAAAGTAACAAACAAATTCCCAAAATATCATTTCAAATTTAATGAAGAACCAACCTAGTTGTCACAATTATCCTCACCTACGTGCCATTAACAAAAAAAGATGAACAAATGATGCTACATGATCCCCAAATTTTAATAAAAATATGTTGAGTCTTAATTGTTTGAATATCAAAAACCACATTTTCATGTAATCTATTAAATTATTCTCAACGTCTCAACTTCATGAAATTAATAAATTCAAACAACAAAATAATCCAACTTAAAGTCCAACTTAACATTTAGAAGTAAATCTCCAAAACTTCATTATTTTCAAGAAAAATGAAGTATCAACCAATAGATGACAATGTAAAAGAAATTATCCAAGAGCTACTACAATTCTCAAGACAATAATAAATACTAAACTATGATTGACTTAACTAAGATAACTTCACCTTTTAAGCAATAAATTCTATAACTACTTGGTTGACTAACAACACATCCTCTCATTAGCCAAAATAGAATTGATTAATAATTGTTTAATGTAACATAAATATCATTTTTTTTTGACAAAATCTATTGCACGACAAAAATGCCCTTTAAGATTAAAATACCATGACAATACCTTTAGTGAATAATTTTTCTATGAAGTGTTAAAATGTTTAGTGGGGTATAGGGCTTATGAAAAGGGCATTTAACTCTATATGTCCTATAGGAATAATATGCAAAATTTAAAGAATTTGTTTTCATACTCATCCTCTATTTCCTTTTCACACTATCATCTTTGTGTTTTTATCCTGGCTCATTTCTTCGTCTTATTCATCTATGGTAAGAAGGATTGAATTAACAATATTCATAATTCTCATACAAGTGTTGCACAACACTTACTTTGATAAGGCAATACGACCCTTTCATGAGGAAGTTTTACATATTATTTGTAGTTAAGACAAACTTCATGGGATTTGATATAATTCTATAATGTATAGAATTTTGAATCATTTACATTATATTCCTATCTCAAAAGAGTTCATCTCATTTGTTTGAATTTTGTTCCTAACCAATCTACACAAGCCAACAATAAAATCACAAAGAAAGAGATATTATTGCAACAAGAAAATAAGATGAGTGAGGGAAATGTGCTCCCATTTCTCCTCTCTTCCCCCATCTTCCTCCTTTTTGCATTGCTCACCTAAACCATAATCTAACAGTAGCCTCTGGTTTCCTTTCTCCTTCCCATTTCTCATCCCCATCTTCACCCACAAAAAGTTAGAGGAAGATGTCATTGTTTTTTTGAAGGAATGGCATCAATATTGCATTCTTCTTCCCCTTTGGCAAAGACTCATGGCCATCATAATTCAAAGTATGACCTTCACCATTTGTTCTTCTTCCTTATTTTCTTTTACTAATTATTTTATCATATGGTAAGATTTCTCTGCATCCTTCTTCATTTCTTCTTTCATCTATTATATTTCTCTTTAAATGCCTAATAATTGATTTCATCCTTTTCTATGTTTACATAAGTAACCTAAATCAATATTGAATGTTGAATAGAAACCAACTTTAATAACTCCTCATTTTGTAAGTCTCTTTCCTCTATCTTTGCATTCTCTTTACACCTTAGGCATTTATCTTGTACTATTTTTCTTATATCACAATGCAAATTTACTCTTTTCATATTTTTTGGCCTTTATCTTCGATAAAATAAGCTGTTATGTCATCTTAATGAAATATCAATTCTATTTAAGATGCTCATTAATTCATTTATATTTACTCCATTCCATCCAAAAATAGTATCAAATATGTCAAAGCATTATGTGATTAATATCATACTTTGTTTAGATCAATATGGTCAACGACAAATAATACACAAGTCTCTAAGTTTTGTTTGTTCTAATTCTTACAAATATATTGGTTCATAAAGAAGCTTTGAGTCTATAAGTATAGCTTGATATACAGTTAGGTCTATTTGTTGATAAAAATCATCTTTTTTAATGGCACTTTTAATTACAAGTGTACAACGTGGGTCATCACATTGGTTTATACCCACAAAACCCCCATCATCCTTTGTCAACCTATTTATCCCTCAAATAATAATTTTTGGAAGCACTCATAATGATGAGCCACTAGTACGCACGTTACTAACCCTTGCAATGGGGTTACCAAGATCATTGCTGACAGGATTTGTTTCATTCACTTTCATTTCTTGTTGTTTAGTACACAATTTATCAAGTAGGAGGCATTGCCATCATGTTCATCAACGCTCGTCCTCATAAAGCATCCCTTGAATATAAACCAGTCCTCTAAATTAGTTAGCTTATGTTTTATGTTATGTGTATAGGATGCCTGTTGAACTACTTAAACAATACAAATACAATGACACACAACTTCTCTACAGGAAGCATCAGTGTATATATAAAAAAAAAGAGTTTACAAATATTGATTTAGGTATGCAATAAAGATTACAATCAAACAGTAAGCTTTATAGCTTGTTTTATTACTAAGAAGAAGAAATGTCAATATTTTGCATAGCATAACCCTTGTGTAGAAGATTTTATATATAAAAACAATTCACTTGATAGTTTCAATTATGCAGGGCCATGTCTTAAACAAGAAAATGTTGGGCTTAAGATGATGAAGTATTTGATAAGGAAACAACATCTTGTGGTGTTTTCCATGATCATAAGTGTCGCACATGACATAAAGTTCAAGAACATATATCTTATACTATTAAGTTTGTCATGAGCTCATTAAAACAAATATGAAATACTCCTGTTGTTTTGAAAGAAATGAGAAATATGCAATTATTATACACATGTAATTATTCAATTGTGCTCAGTAATCTAACATTTACTCATCAATTACATCATTTCAATCTAAGCAGCCATCATGCTAAACATTATGTATAGCTGGAATTTATTTTCAATCATCTTTATAAACCTCTAAATCTCCTCTTAGTGTTGCCCCTTCATTTTTAAAAATGTTAATCAAGTTCTCCACCACCCAGAATTTGAATTTGTCAACCAAGTGAAATCCAATATATCATCCAAATTTTGATGAATTTCACAAATATAATAGCATTCTTTATTCAACAAAAACCTCTGCACTAACCAAACAATACCACACCGTCTTGTACAATCTCCAATAATATCAGACCTCATGCTGTCAGATTGACGTCTATTTTTCATCATGCAATTGGTCACCAATCCAGGCACATCTGCCACGTGGACTTTGTGGTTGAGGTTCAGCATTTCACAAGTTGAGAATGACAACAACTGAGCAAGGGGAAACTATAACAGAAGGGCATTTAAGGCCTCAGCAAAGTTCAATAACAACATAGTTATGGACTTAAGTTCTTAAACAATGAGCTAATGTGGGAACTATGGCAAAGCACAGGGACCTATGCTTAATCTTCCCTTAAGTTAATAAAAAAATAAATAAATGTATATCATTTCTATTTGGTACTTATATTCTTAGAATTCCAATAGAGCCTTTGATGCTAAAATTATGACACTTAACTTTTTGGCACAAAATTCCTTTATCCCCCATGTGTTTTGGATTGAATCTTTCCAATGAGAAAATCTGCATACACTTTATTATTAAGGGTTCCTTAATAATTAAGATATATTAATTCAAATTATAGTATTCATACCTATTTAATAATTAATCCTTCTCATAAGCTAAGTATTTTATGATAAAATAGATATAAATTTACTCGCAGTTTGCAATATTCTAGACATTATTGCATTCAACATAATATAAAGTTGAATTGCGACATGTTGCTTACACGTGAGATTGTTTGATTCATTTGAAAATATGATACATATGACTTACTTTATTTACACAAGCTCACCTAATATATTTCTATAAATATGTGACTACATGATGGATGAATGTAATCTTTGAAGATGGTCTTCTGATATGCACTTAGCTAGATTGGCCAATTCACCAAACTGGTGACAACCTTCAATTCAAGATAACATGTTGATAGAGAAGACATGTGCATCGATATGTACGTGACAAATTATGATTGTTGTTCAGTTTTATTCAATATTAAGTATAAGTATTGTGTGTATGAAGGGTACATAATGAAATAAGAAAATTATTATTATTTGATGTTGAGGTCATGGCATCAAGTCATGGAAGCAACCTTTTATTTTAGGCTTTTGTCACTATATTATTTTTGTTACAAAATAAATATTGTTCACGTAAAATTTTATTTCAAGTGGTATGCTAACTTCAATTTATAATACAAAATAAATATCACTAATTCTCTACTCTCAACTCATGTCGTATGGGTCCAGTTTAAGCCTTTTCATCACACTTAAATCTTCAAGAGATGTTTCCTTCTAGACTTGTGAAGTGACAAACTACATTGCGTATCTAATACAAATCAAAGTCCCAACTAGTATATGAAACACATTTATAGTTTTGCCATCATGAGAAACACACATATATTGTGCCCATATATTTGATAGTGTTAATGGCCTTAATTCAAACAGTACAACAAAACACAAAAGCAAAATAACATCACTAACAAAACAACAGTGATCCAGGATTTTCTTTTCACCATTCAACTTTAATAAGTATGTCAAGACTTCACTTTGACATGTCCCTTAAAAGTATCCTAGTTTAAAAAAGAGTCTTTTGCATATGTTTTGGTTATGTTGTCCTATCTAGTGATGACTTTGAAACACTATTTCTAACCATTTTCAAGCTTGCTAACTTCGCCATCTTTACCTTTGATACAATTTACCATATTTACAGCTTTATACGCAGAATTTAGAACTTGGAAAGTAAAAGCAAGGGTAGATCACATAAAAAGGAAAAGATTTTTCAACAATAAAATATTATAAATAGTAGTATAATTTGACGTCCAAATATGATTGATAAAGGAAATTTACTGTTGTGACAAAGATAATATTGTTTAGCCATAAGACTACACATCCTCCCCTTATAATGAACCAAGTAAAAAAAAAATGCAGCCTTCTTGGTAAGGAAAAAGTGTTGAAGAATCCACAAAGAGCAATGATAGAATAGCTGCATGATCGATATATTCCATCTGTCAAGTACATTTTAAATCATAAGGCACATTTTTGCATCATTTTTATGAGAGAAACTCCAGACTTTAAACGCATTAGGCTTGAGGTCCAAAAAAAAATTCCAATCGGTTACTCGAAAACTTTTAATTTAAGAAATAGGCAAGCCTTCCTATGTGAAAAAAAAAAAATCCTATATGCTTTTCCTGCAATCAAAATTGAATTGCAAGAAAAAGATACAAAAATAAGATCAACTTTTAAAGACAGCAATTAGTCAATTATTAGAAAAGCTTGAATCTATGTGCACTGACGAGAGAGAGAGAGAGAGAGAGAGAGAGAGGGAGTACATTAAAGATGAGATCCTTATTGTCTGATATGAGAGACATGCCGCCGCGGAAGTGCAAAGCCCAAGCGATGACTAAAACAGCAGCACTGAAACCCAACAGTCGGATCATGAGCATGATGGGAAAGCGCGCCACCGGCACAGCCATTTTTTCCGACGGTGACGGATTCACAAACAAGGAATGATTCTTCGTCGGAGCAGATTTATCACGCGCTAACCCTGATCGGAAAAAAATATATTTTTAATAGGGTTGTGTATTTTGTTAAGTTAACTGGATTTATTGTAATTAAGATGATCAGTTACTGAGATTAAAAGATAATTTTTGTTAACTAAAAGTTGTGCAATTTAATTCAATTTTTATTTCATTTTTATTTCGAGCACGTGCGATTTAGTCAATTATGACAACTGAATGTGACAACTCATTAAGCATTGGTCATTGATGTTAGTGATCAATTAGTGATAATGTCTTCATATAACCCAAAATTGTGTAAATTAAAATAATTTAGTTAACGCTAATTCAAGATTACCTAACTATACCAACTTTGTTAAGATCTTCAAAGCACATTACAAGCTCTTCTGAATTTCAGCACACATAAAAAGGCTTTTATTCTAAATTCATTAAAACATTTCCTTAATTACATGAGTTTTCAATTATTTATAAGTTCGAGTTAAAAAGATAAAATTCAATTAATATTTAGATCTGTGCAGATGACATATTTGCAATTTAAACTTCCTATTTATCAATTATCAACTATTATAACTAACTTTAGAAAATTTTAATAATTATATTTTTTATTATATAACTCAAAAAATATATAAATAAAGTAAATAAATAAAGATAAAAATTTTATCTAAAATAATGTCATAACTCTTCTCTTATTTTGTAATAGTTATTTGGGTTGAATCTTAGTAAATAATTTATACACTACTTGATATTTATATACTCTCTAATTATATAAATTATCTTTTTACTCAATTTATATATCATGAGATTGGATTTTAGATAACTAGATAAGTTGATAAAAGAATTATAGACATAAATATAATAAGAATTGTATATGTGTATTTTTTATATGTTGATTATTTTATATATTTTCATATTTGGATTACAGATTTGTATTTGTTTATTCTATTTTTTATATATACATATATGCAAAGGTTTTATTATTCTTTTTTATTTATTCTATTAACTTATTTTATATTACTATTTAGATAACAATTTATTTGTTAAGCTTTTTAACTTCATTATTTTATTATATTATAAGTTAGAATTATAAATCATCAAGAGATGTTAAACTTTAAATACATTTCAAATGAGATAAGTTTAATAACATATTTTTTAAGAGACATGTGATATTTTTTTAATATTATATATAAACTTAAGAAAAAGCATATTATATATTATATTTGAGTTATGTGAAAATATGTATATCATGTGTGATTGTTTTGATAAATGGATAAATAAAGAATATTATTTAATTATTGAGATTATATTTAAAATATTTACTATAGTGATACGTATATTTATAAATTATGATTTATTAATGATACTTGTAAATATATATATATATATATATATAAAGATATTTTTAAAAAATTATGTTTCATTTTAGTTCTCAAAATCGAATATATTTTGAATTAGAATATAATTAAAAAAGAGTAAAAGTTAGAATATCATAGTTCACATTAATCTAATATAAAAATAAATATTTCATTATAATTTTATTTGTAAAAAATTTTATATTTTTAAAGTAGGATATCTTAGTTTTTTTGTAACCAAATGTGTATTATTTTGTGAATTAAATTGTTAATATATATATATATATATATATATATATGTTTTTGTTTTTTCTTTTTTTGGAAAAAAACTAAATGGGGAGTTATTATTACACCGCCCTTGCATTTTGTCGGCGGATAAGCACACCCCTAAAATTTGAAATTTGCTATGGGCATTTTCGTCCTTGCGATAAAAAAGGGCGGAGTGCTGTGGTGGGGCTCTCTTATTGATCTCCCGATCGATAAAAAAATGAAAAAGCGAGGAGGCAAAAGCTTGTAGATTTATTATAAAAATGCCGAGAAATATATGCGATGAGGTGTTTCCGTTGCCTTACTGAATCCTCCACCTTCCGCTCGATTCTAGTTTGCCGATCGCCAAAGGCTACTGTTGTCGGCCCGATCCGCTCGAGTTTTAAGGGTTTGTGTTTTTTTTCTTGTCGAAACGCCGTTCAGACGCGAACTCTAGGGTTTCTTTATCTGGGATTGGGGGACCTGGATTCGGGGCCGCCCGAAGCTGGGTGATGTTTACTCCGCAGAGGAAGGGAGGCTGGAGGGGCTGGTCGGTCTCTAATAAGGTCGGCGCCGGCCAGGAAAATGGTTCGGCGCAGCGGACGAACCCTAGGACTTCTCCGTTTCTTGGTCGGGGAAAGGATGTGATAGGGGAGGACGCAACGCCGCTGCCGCCGCCTCCCCAGGCATTGCTAGCGGAAAACGTGGCTGAAGCGATGGATGGTAACGGCGGAGGGGGCTCCGAGGACTGGAAGAGATTCAGGGAGGCTGGGTTTCTAGATGAGAAAGGGCTTCTCAAGAAGGAGAAAGAACATCTTTTGACGCGTCTTACTGCACTCGAGAGGGAGGTTAGTTTGTCCATGAGAATCTGTTTCCTTTTTGTGTTATTTTTTTATGTAATTTTGTGCTTTTCTGTGTGTCGCGACTCAGTGAATGGGTGAAACTTCAGTTGATTACCGCTTCTTTGCTTGCTATCCTTACCCGAATAAGGCAATTTGAGAAATTTATAATATCTATCTTTGCAACTACTGAACATTCTGATCCATCTGGTTTGGAATTTTCTTGTTTTTCAGTCTGCTTAAACCATCTCTTATAGATCTAAGCAGCTTTATTCTGGAAGTGTGTTCGTTTATCAAATGGGCTAACTGTAAGAAGCTGCAAATAATTAATTGAAGTGCAATGAGGATCACATAATAGTTAAGTTTGTAGAAAATGGTGGCTTCCAGTGATAAATTGTTCAGAGTATGCGCATAGGTTATAGTGACGAGTGTTACTTCAATTAGATTCTTTAGAAAGGATCTAATTTTGTTTTGAGATGCAAAAATCAATGAGAAACTCGATAATTTTCTTTTGAGAACTTCATCCTTTCATGATACAATATTCGCTGAATGCATGTAAGCAACAAGATAATTTGGGATGCATCTTTTTATTCTTTATTTTTTTACTATAAAAGGTTTATTCAGCTTCTTTTTATTGTTTTTGGTGCTTTTTTTATGAGATGAATATGGATGAGCTATACCTAACCATACGCTTAAAATCAACTATAAACTTCGCCAACTTGTACCCGGACATTTTGGGTGAGTATGAGCTTGTTTGTTCTCCCTAATTTGCTCTGGATGAGTGAATTTGAAATTCAAATGTTGGAATTGGCAGTGTAAAATTGGAACATGAATGAGAAAATTTTGAAGGACTGAAATGAATGAAGAGCAGCTATTGAATTGGATGACCGAACAAGACATTTTTATTTCCTCCTTGCAAGAAAGCCATTATCCTTCTCCTTAAGATTGTTTATCTTCTGTTATTTCCATTTCTCGTTCATTGTGCTGAAACAATATGGTCGAGGCTTGAAACTGAATACTTGTTAATTCACCAAGCTGTTTTTGTGAATTCAGTTAAAGTCTAAAATACATATGTGTACTATTTTTTTATCATACCATTGATTTCTCTAGGTTTTGGCCTGGATGCTGTCAATTATTGCACATATCAGTGCATCTATTTATAATCAAATTTTATCACTGGAGTTTGCTAGTTTTGGGGGATAGATATGATATGACCATGTTGAGGAATTATCAATGCATTGACATTTTTCAAACATATTACTCGACTAAGGATGTATCTTTAAGACTTCATTTGTTACCGATTTTTTTCTTTTTTCGCTATTTTGCTCACTTTCTGAAAGATTTTTTCAAATAATTTGTATTATATGCTAAACTCAATGCATAAAGCCTATTGTGGATTTTGACAACATTTCCATCTTGAGAAATGCACTGTGAAGTTTTCCAATTTGTTGATTTTAGTTCTTGTTTATCCCATATAGTGTAGTACAATTGCAACATAAGTAGAACAAAAAGAGACCAAATGACATTTGAAGACCTGCTAGCTACCTCAACTTGTGAAGGTTGATTTATCTCTAATGAGATTTAAAATGGTACTGGACTATCTCACCTGAGAGAAATTTTATAGATCATGCAATACATTTAGCATGATGTGAATAATACTGCTAAATCAAAGAAATGACAGTGATTTGTAGATCTTTTCTTTCTTATTTTGTGATTTACTTTCATCTATTGTTAGTGTTTAGGCTTTTCTATTTTGTTAGTGGTAGGATTTATATTCCTTTTTTTAATGGAATAGGGAATTTTTTTCCAATAACCTCTATCATATTAGTTTTTTTTATGTATTGTGTGGTTTTAAGATGTTTTTTTTCTTATCGCATAAAATGGCATCTTTGAATAATTGATTTGGTTTAATAGACTGTTTGAACTCTTTATAGTTTATTAATCATCAAAACTCATTGCAAGGAAGGATGTTTGCATGCATGTGATTCCTTTGAGTGCATTGCCATGACTTTCTCGGAAATGAAGTGGACAGAAATTTTGTTTTCCTTCGACTATAAATTTCAAACTTAAGAACCACATCTTGTGAACAGTCATGTTGTAGTTATTTTAACAAATTGTCTTCTTTTAATAGTAAATCACTTTAAAGACTTTTTGTATGCTTTGTTATGTTTAATGCTAAATTTAGGTTCATTTTTTGTTCTATATTGGTTTGTTGATCTTTCTCATGTTGGATTGTTTTCTTTCAAATTTTGATGTTAAATTTTTTGACTGGCCGATTGTTGCATCGTTAATCTATCCTTTCTAACGAGCTTAGATTTGCTAAGTTATAATAAACCAGAATTGCAAGGTTCAGCTAAAATATGCTTGTATGATCAACAAATGGATTAGAAAAGTTTGATTATTGAATTAAATATTTTTGTTCATTATTTAATAGGAGAATCAAATGAGGTTCAAGTTTATTGGAGAAAAACAAAAGGTTCTGAGTTGGACCTTTAAATGTTGTTACCCATTGCAAATCACTTGCAATGGAAAGTAATGGAAGTCAATGCTGATTTAAATAAATAATTTAGTGTAAATGTGATGTTAGAGGAATAAATTGGGGAGCAAGCAGTAATCCAAAGTAAAATTAGGAGAAAATTTTGTTAGAGAATGAATGCAAATGGACTTTATTTTTCCCAAATATGGTGCATTTGAAGATATACTTATGAGAAGCCTTTGAAGATTTTTTTGCCTCTAATACCAAAGCTTGTGGTTGGCACTTTTTTACATGAAGAATGGTTAATGCGCCAAGTACCGTCACCTTACCTTAGCGAATATAGTGCTTTTATGAATATGATAGATGACACTAAAGTATTATAAGAAAAGTTTTCCTTCGTTATCTTGAAGAAATATGAGTTGATTTTCTATTATTTGGAAATATTTGGTTCTTCTTTGTATTTTGGTTTGCATCAATATTACCTTTTTCTGCTGTTTTTATGGGGATGCTTGGTTTGATGGGACCTTGATGGTTAAAATAAATGATGGAAGTACAAAGCAACAATGTATGATCTACATATCATCATAGGCTGAACATTGCTAACTTTCCTTTTGCAATTTGCCTTAATGCTAATGCATTTGTTGTGCATCTGCAGATTGTTATTTGTATGTCTACTAATTGTATATTTTTTGGTGCAGCATGAAGAGTGCTTATACAATATGGGTCTTCTTCTTATTGAGAAGAAGGATTGGTCCTCTCAAATTGAAGAAATGAGACAGTCGTTAATTGAGGCACAAGAAATCTTGAAGAGAGAACAGGCTGCACATGTCATATTTGTGTCTGAGTTGGAAAAACGTGAAGAAAATTTGAAGAAAGCTTTGGGTGTTGAAAAGCAGTGTGTGGTAGATGTATGGAAGAATCCCTTGTACTGAATCAATTAAAGATGTATATATGTTGATGTTTGTCTGCCTTTTTGCAAGTAATTTTCTATTAATTTCTTTGTATTTGTTTATACAGTTAGAAAAAGCATTGCGTGAGATGCGTGCTGACCTTGCAAAGACCAAGTTTACATCTGAGAAGAAATTGACTGATGCACATGCACTTGAAGCTAGCCTTGAAGAGAAAAAGTTGGAGATTGAAGCAAAACTACATGCTATAGATGCCAGGCTTGCAGAAGAAAATAGAAATAATTCAGAAATGGACCGCAAGTTTGAGGAACTTGAAATTCGTGAGCGTAAATTGCGAAGAGACCTTTCTTCTTTAAACACTGAGTATGTTTAATTCAACTTTAGCATATTTGTATTATTTTAGCTTTTTCATTTACAAGTGTAGGGTTTTGTACTTATGCATCTTTTCATTGTAAATGCAGGAGGAAAGCACTTGAAGAAGAGATATCTAAGCAGCACGAACATTTGCAGAAGTGGGAAAAAGAGCTGCAAGAAAAGCAAAAAAGGTTCCTTGATGAAAATAGGCTTCTTAATGAGCGGGAGGTGAGGGCCAATAATATTGATGCAATCCTTAGAAACAAGGAAATAGAGATTGAAGAGGCCAAAAAAAAGTTTGATGTTACTAGCTCTGCTCTGAAAATTCAAGAGGATGATTTTAAAGATAGATTAAGAGCATTGATCGTTAAAGAGAAGGTTTATTTTCTATCATATCATATGTTGTACTGATTGCTTGTAATATGGCATGCATTTTGATGGATTTGTTCTTCAACAAATTTTTTTTATGCAGAATGCTGAGATTAAAACTGCAAATCTTCAGAAGAAAGACAAAGATCTTATGGAAATTGAAGAGAAGCTCAACGCCAGAGAAAGAGTATGTTTTCATTGCTCAAAACTTTTTCATTTTGCTTAAATTGTGGTAGTTCATAAATATTGATGGTAGGATTGACCTTCAATTATAGATTTTGATCTAGAGAAATTTTTTGGTTCACCCCAGCATAACCTGAAAGTTCTTACTTACTATGTTGAAGCAATCTATGTCATGCAGGCTGAAATCTGCATATTTGATCATGATCCATCCTTTCTCTTGTTATTGGCGTCTTTTTCAAAGTTTTCCCTTTATTAAATTTAAATATTATTGTTGGTTTTGTGCCTTGATTTATTGTCTCTATCATTCGTCAATGCGTTTTTCATATGTTTGCTTATTTTCATGTAATTCTTCTTTTTGTTGTATTATATTGCTGTATGTAATAATCTATCTTTGTAATGCTTACTGTTTTCCCACTTTGATTGATGCTTTGAAAGATTCAAATTTGTTTAGCTCTTAACCATTTTTGTTCTTGTTGAAATATTCTGCAAAAGTTTATCTTTGTTTTCTTATTATCTTATGATATTAAAGCTTATTTGAACTTAGTTCTTTAAATAATGAACAGGAAGAGATCCAAAAGATTTTGGATAATCACAACGCAATCTTGGATGCCAAGAAACAAGAGTTTGAGCGTGAAATAATGCAGAAAAGGAAATCCTTTGAGGAGGAGGTAAAATGCCAAATGGATACATTGGAGAGAGAGAAAAGGCAAATCAGATGTAAAGAGGATGAACTTACTGGGAAAGAAGAGACATTAGAGGTTGAAAGGGAGAATTTAAAATGCAAAGAGAAGGAGCTGGACATAAAATCAAAAGATTTGAAGAATTGGGAGGATTCCGTTAAAGCTGATGAGAAAAGGTTGCAAGAAGAAAGAAAGGATATATTCAAGGATTCCAGTGAACTAGAGACTTTGAGGGCTAAACTTGCTAATGAGAAGGCAATTATTGAAACTGAAAGGAAGAAAATTAGCTTGGAAATGGAAAATCTTAAAATAACACAGAAAGAGAGAGAACAGCATGCCAAGTTGCAAGAAGAGCTTAAGATTGAGAAGGAGGAGTATCTAAGAATGATGGAGTCACTTGAAAAGGAAAAGGATGCTCTGAGGAAGGAGAGGGAGACATTTGAGAGAGAATGGGAGGTGCTGGATGAGAAAAGGGTGGCATTAGAAGGAGAAATAACGCAGTTAACTGCTGATAGAGAGACATTCGAAAAGTGGAAGCATAATGAAGAAGACAGGCTGAAAAATGAATGTCTTCAAGAGAAGGAAAACATCAAGAGGGAGCTTGAAGATCTTAGGCTGAAGAATGAAGCATTTGAGGAGTTGATGGAACATGAACGAGCTCAAATTCATGCTGAAGTTGATAGGCAACGAGCTGAAATGTCTAGAGATTTTGAACTTCTAAAGCATGAACTTGAAATAAAAATGCAGAGGAAGCAGGATGATTTGGAGAAGAAGTTCCAAGATAAGGAGTACGAGTTTGAAAGGTGGAGAGAAGTGGAAGTAAGTCGCATTAAATCTTCAAGTGAGTTAAATGATTTAAAACTTAGGACGTTAGAGAGGGAACAAAATCAATTACAGACAGAACAGGCAGAATTCTCAGGTAAATGGAGAAAAATAGAAGTAGAACGACAAGAAATTCAGAAGGACATAGACACGCTTCTTAGGCTAAGCAAGAATTTGAAAGACCAGAGAAAGGAATTTACTAAGGAGAAAGATGTCTTTCTTTCCGTTGCTGAGCAATGCAAGACCTGCCATAACTGTGGAGTGACTATCAACAAATTTGAGCTCCTTGATCTTGGGCCTCTGGGAGTTTGCAAGGATTCTGAAGAAATCGTATTACCAAGCCTTGCGGATGGTATTCTTGAGGAGCATTTAGATGGTACAGGTATGATGGCTTTACACGAAGGTCCAGTTTTTGGGTCCTCTAATTCTGGTAGCAATCTGTCTCGCTGGTTTAGAAAATGTACTAATATGTTTAAGATCTCCCCAACAAAGGATGTGCATCCGCCTGGTGACCAGGCTGGTACCTCGTTTGATAAGAAGATTAATATTATTTCTTTAGAGGAAGTCAATTATGAACATTCGCCTTCTGCCAATCGTTCTTTTGAACAGCAGATTGCCCTTTTTGATAGTGGAGAGGGTGTGACGGGAGAACTTGATAGAGCACAGAAAGCCGGGGATGAAACAGAAGCTTCGTTTGGTGGGGCTGACAGTTCCATCGGAATTGTGCATATCAGATCTGATAACGCTAATAAAAAAGACCTGGGTGATGAAAATAAGGAGTTGGTAGCTTCTTTGCATGCAGAAGATGATGCACATTCTGAACCAGCCAAGCTGGTCAGGCAGCAGCAAGCTAACCGAAAAGCAAAAGTTAAGCCCATTAGGAGAACTCGGTCTGTAAAGGCTGTTGTTAATGACGCCAAAGCTATTCTTGGAGAAAGTTCTGAATTTAATGGAGATGAGCAACAAAACGGTGATACCAATGATTCCCAGAGTATTCCTAATGAGCGCAAAGGGTCTTCAGTTTTGGCTGAACGAACAGCAAGCAGTAAGAGGCAAAAAAGGCAGTCAAGTGAACTGGAACCAGAGGGAAGTGAAGCTCATTCTGAGAGTGTTTCTCTTGGGGGGCGTCGTAAGAGAAGACAGATTTCTTCACAAGCACCAGCAGCCCCTGTGGATAGGCGCTACAATCTGAGGCGTTCTACCATGTAAGAATAAGGAAATTTTTTTATAATTTATTTTCTTTTTTGCTTTGAATATTGATATTGTGTATCTTCATGTTAGAAGGTTAATTCATGTTTGTAAAAGCCCTTTGAATTAAATCATTTGTATGCAGAGTGTGCAAAATTATTGCCATCTTAGGCTATTCTATGTTTAAGTTTTTTCCTGCATGCTTCTCAAAGCCAGGCTGGGTAGCCCTTTTGTTACTTGTCTTTTATTACTGGACCTTTTCGTAGACATTTTTCTGATGATGTTGTGACTACATGAATCTTTGAATGAGCAGTTATTTGCATAGGCACTTCTATAATGGAAAATCAATCAAAGTGGTTGATTGAAGCTGATTGTGTGCATGCACATGCTTGTTTACTGGGGATTGTTCCCTAAGCATGCTCATTAATTGGTGTTCTCCTAAATGCATATATTATGTTTACCCAAACATCTAGATTTGCATTCATAAGCCAAAATGGTTGATTTAAGTTCATTGGTTTTCAAAAAGTTTGTCATTTATGATTACATTTTCTTTAAATGACTATGTGATAATGTTCAGTTATGATCAATTTCATTCCAGTTGTTGAGAATCTCATGATTTCTGCAATTGTCTTAAGTCTTTGTTTCATATAACATAACCACACCAACATAACATTAATATTGAAGCTTAAGGTTGCTGTGACACTCTTTAATAATTGTTTTATGCCCATCTTTAGTTCATATGTTCTGTCAGGTACTTGGTCTCATTCTGAATTAGAGAGTTTATTTGCGTAGCTCCTTCTTTTATGTGGGCTTTGACATTGGTCTGATTATTATTTGGCCATTTAGTCTTGACTTTAATAGTTTATTCTGAACTATTCATCCTATGTTGTGTTAAAATGTTGATGTCCTGCCTGTAAACCATGGATCTTAAATGGCAAGTTATGGTCAAAACAAATTTTATGCTTTCCTACTTTTAAACCATGGATCTTAAATGTCAAATTTTGGTCACTTGCAAATTTTGGACTTGAATCTGCCAAAGAAGAGGTTTATGATCTGAGAGAATATATTCAAGCTACTAGCATCTTGAGAAGAGTTTGAAAGGAATTTATTACCCTTGAGAAGTAACATAGGATGAAATATAATTGGGATAGTGTTATATTGAATAGACCTAAAGAGGAATTTTAACCCTCAAATAAGCTAATTTAAAAAGTATTTATTAACCTTGAGAAATAAGGATGAAATATAATTAGGATATTGATATCTTGAAAAGAGTAAAAGATGAATTTTTAAACCTTAAATAAAGTAATTTAAAAGATATTTGAGATATTGATGTCTCGAACAGACCACAAGAAGATCGTATCACTTAGCATCTTGAGAGGAATTTATTGCCCTTGAGAAAAAACATGGGATGAAATATAATTAGGATATTAATGTCTTGAAAAATACTAAAGAGGAATTTTCAACCCTCAAATAAAGTAATTTGAGAGAGAATACTCGAGATATTTACTCGAGCCTCGAGAGGATTTTATTGCCTTTTAGTAGTTCTTGACCAAACATGGATGGGCATTAACAAGTTGGTAGAAAATTGTAGTGTCATCTTGGGCAAAAGAAGGAATGGTCATGTAGATCACCTTCCAGAAAGAATAGAAATCTTAAATATGATATTTGAAAAACAATAGAAGCATAACGTCAGAGAAACTTCCTTGACCGATAAGTAGTAATTGAACTAAAAAGAAAAATGAAAAGTCAAAATTGTTTGATGGTAACAGGCACTTTTCAAAAAAAATAGAGGCTTTTGAGTACATTTACTTGTAATAGAAGATATACCATGAAACTTGAATTTGAGGAAGTATATATGATCAAGGATTAATCTTTTGACAAGCAAGGAAGTCCTGAGGATTTATACTAAACCCCGAGACAATATGTTAATCTCGGGTAAAAAGAGTTTATCTACCGTTTAGAGGTTCTTGAGAACGAACTTGTCAAGCAGTCGTGGTAAACATTATGACCCACTCAAATGTACAAAATCTTGAGAAAGGTTAGGAAAGCCAATCAAGATCCCTTCAGTATTGTTAGACATTGAGCATGATGTTTTGAGAAAGTTTAGATTTGAGTAGAATCCAGCTAAGTTGCAGACCAGCAAAGCATCGAAAAGGAAACAGTATATCTAGAAGTCAAGCCTTTAGGCTTGATATCCCCTTTTAGCACACGAGGACGTCTTCTCAAACCTTGGGAAGGTGAATTGCCAAGAAGTCTTAAGTAGCGTGATACAAATACAAGCTGATGAAATTTAATCCTCTAATGGAGAAAAGATCTTGAGATGGTAGTCTTAGCAAATTCCTAAAAGAGGAAATTTGAAACCTCAAGCAAAGAATGAAATGTTGAGGGGTTGGCCTTAATAAACTCTATTCAATTGGCTGCAAGCATTTAAGAGGTATATATGAATTGAAAAAAAGGGTTTAGACATAAATATAATCTCGTAAGAAAGACCACGAGTTGCTATGACTCTCGAGATATGAAGTTGAAGCTATCAAAGCAAATGGCCCCGAGGAGCAATTGTAAGAATCAAGAGCAACTCTTAAGAAGTTGTGTAGCCTTCAAGGAGTACAAATAAGGTATTGTAAATGAATATCTGACACCTGTCTTATGGAATTTTTGAGATGTTAGGAAATATGAGTCCTAAGAAGAGTGGCATATCGGGATGAAGGATCAGAGGATATTCTTTAGTTGGTCGAGACCTAGAGAACATGAAGTACTCAAGAAAACTCAAATTAGATTAGATTGAACTTGTGGGAAAATTTATGAATTATTCTTGTGAAAGGAAGTATGGAACTAGATGCCAAAATTTGAGATCTATGGAAGGAGTCATGCTCAAAATACTATGGCCATTCAGGAGTCTTTTGGATAAACACAAATCTAGATTTTGAATAAGTCGAACCAAAGATGAAGATTTAATTTAAATTCATAATTAAGATTTGAGGATAGTTGTTGCTATTGATTCCTAGGCTGCATGCCAAAGTCCGAGTCAAAAGCGCCAGATGCGAGCGTTGGCAATGCCCAAGAAGCATCTCAAAATTTTTGTTACCATCATTTTTTTGGTGCACAGCCCTGGAATAGATCCCCCATGGAGCCTTTTCCTTATGGAGCGGGTCTTGGATATGGCATGCTATAAAGTTGCATTCAAATATGCGCATTGTTTGACAGCCAATAAGCTGAAGCAAGTGATGCATTAAAGAAATTTTGTTTAATCAGCTGTTAGAACTGCTTTTATATTGTATGCTATGACTAGAAAGCCTTGACACTTAGTATTCAATAGATAATAACATAAGTGCCTAATAGCTTCTATGGGACAGAAGAGCATTAGAAATGCTAGCGTTATAAAGTGTGAGAGTATATTTATCAGCATTTCTTCTTCTTCTTCTTCTGAAAGATGTGGTTGTGGAAAATAGACTTGGATTAGCTTGGCGTATATAATATTGAGAGTAAAAGATGTACAACTAAGGTGAGTAGGAAG
This sequence comes from Vanilla planifolia, assembly GCA_023846275.1. Lineage (NCBI taxonomy): Eukaryota > Viridiplantae > Streptophyta > Magnoliopsida > Asparagales > Orchidaceae > Vanilla > Vanilla planifolia. The sequence goes on along the minus strand of CM043875.1, from coordinate 43,812,707 downwards.
TATCACTGTAGAAGGAATAGGATTTAGTAGAGAACATGTATTGACAACTTGAAAAGGCTAATAACAATACTTGCAAATGTTTCTTCTAGTGGCATTCTCATATTACAGTCTAGTTCTTTATTCATTGTTTATGTTTATATTTTTAGTTTGATGAAGCAATATTTTGTCCCTTTTTTTTGCTTCTTTCAGTGCCGGCAAAGCTGCAGCATCTCAGGCAAAATTAAATAAGAAGGAAGCAATTAACGCTGATAGCCTTCAACCATTGCAAGAAAGTGATACTGCAGTGGCCGGTCATAGTGCTGAAAAAGCTTCCTGCAATGACCCACAGCCATCTGATGCATTAGAAAGCTCAGTAAACTTGCTGCAGAAATGCACCATTTTGAGTGTCTTGGAAGTTCAATCCGAAAAAAATTCTCAGGTATGTCGAGTAATATTCATCTTGTAGAGATAGAGATTCTCTAGCCGACTTAGCCGTGTTTATTAGGTCCTGTTGCAAATCAATCATCGTTCTTTGCAATGTAGCAGTGCCAAAGCCACGAAATCCATGTCGACGGCTCCATTCTCAAACCGGCCGAATCCAGCGAGCGGACCGCAGAAGACGGGGACGAGTTCTACGGAGGAGAAGCCACAGTCGACACGGCCGAGACGCCTGCCGATGGGGCCTCGGAGAGCGAGGAAGACGACGAAGAGGATTCCGAGAGGCACACTGCTTCCATAGGAAAGAAGATATGGCATTTCTTCACCACATGATATGCTTGCTTGTTTATCTATAGGGCATATCAATCATTAGCTCATGACCTAGAGTTGCCTCCTCCCAGATTCTTTTACACTCTAACGATCATCATGTGTCAATGACAACTGTAGCTCCAGTTTTTCTTTTTCTCCTTCTCTTCTCCGGGGAGGTGGATTCCTTGTCTAAAAGAAAACAAAATCCTCCAGCAAGATCTTGTATTTTAGTTTTTAACCTTAGTGGGGGGCTCTTTTGGGACATGTAGCTTACTTAGTTTTTCGAACTCGTTATGTGTGCAGTTGAGTGACCTCTGATGTTCTTCTTATTTGTTCCTGTTTCTGTGTTGTTCTATCTCTGATGTTATGCTTTATCATCGACTCAAAAAATGTTTTGAACAATCTGATGTGTTTGATATATTTAAAATATGATTAAGTTGATTTTTTTTATTTAAATGTTATTAAATATTCGTTAAAAAATTCTTTTTACGATTTTATAAAGTTTTATACATTTGATAAATGGTGGAATGGGTTCTCCGTCAGGCACTTGCTGTCTGAGATGGTCCCCTCCAACAGCCCATGAGCCCTTCTCTGAAGATTTTTTTTTTTTTTTTTTTCTTCAAGTATATACAAATCAATAAAAAAATTAACGCATTTAACATTTATTTATGAATATAAAAAAATATTTTGCAATGCGTTTTTTTTTTAATGTTTCTTATGTTTTAATGAAAATTGAGTTTTTTAAATTAATTAGCTGAAAATAGAATTTGAAAAAAGTTTAAAGCGAAATTAAAAAATGCATTTTTAAATAATAATTTAAACAAAATATATATATATTTTTATTCTAGTGGTATCATAGGGCTATTATTCTGTGGAGCCCAAAAGAAAAATTCATTTCAATGTAGACTAGGGACAAGGTACTCTCATCTGAGTTGTCCATTACAATGATAATTTTAGATTTTTTTTAAAAAAATCTTTTTTCTAAAGATATTTCAAAGTAGTAAATAAAAAAAAAAACTAAAATTTAATTTATTGTTATCTTTATTTTAATCATTCCTTGTAGAAAAAAAAAACGTAGGCAAGGAAAAAAATAAATTATGAGAGAAAAATAAACTATTTCTTGTAATTTGAGAGATTAAATAGTGTTTTTTTAGTTTTTTTTTTATGTAAAAAGAGTAAAAATTTCTTTCTAGCCCTTGTAAGATCCTTTTTGGAATAATTGGTTGAAGTCCTAAATCAAGTTTAATACATATGTGTACACTAGTAATGAAGACGTCATTTTCTTAAAATAAAAGATGAATAAAAATATCTTTTTATTTTTTATAAGAAGATAAATTATATAATATTTTATGATATTTAAGTTTATTTTTGAAACTTAATTATGAAGTCTCTCAGAAATCTATCACCTCTTTGTAGTCTAGTTTAAGACTTTTATTAAAAATAAAATTTAACAAATTTAAAACACGATGATAAAAACTCTAAAATAAATGCATAATTACACATTGGTAATGTAATTTATTAAAAATTTAATATTTAAATATTAGTTATATATTATATGAATAATCACTCATTTGCATAATTTATGTTCAACCATGATAAAGAGGGTCAAGATAATGAGAACTAGAAATCTCTAATTAATGATTCTAAAATTATTCATTAAAAAACATCTTAATGCTGAAATTAATATAAATAAGCAAATACATATCAATTAATAATAAAATCAATACCATTAAGTTTGAACCTTTGCTTAAGCTTCATTATATATACTCTTTCAAAATTGTATTTTTGAACCTAAAAATGATACAATATTTAATAAACAGCTGTGACATTTTTTATTTATATAAAACTCCTTTTAATAATTATTTAAGAAGATATTTTCCAAAATATTTTTCTAAACTCATAAAATAATTATTTTCTAAATAGAAGAGTCCATATGACCCACGTCTAATCGCAGCCCAAACAACGTTTGTCCTTCTCCATAAGCCACGAGCCTTTCTGCTCCTTTTGGATGTCTACTTTTCCAGCTGCACCATAGCCATTATTACCTATACTCTGACCTCTGCGAGTAGCCTCCAAACAACTATCATATCCTGATCCTTCCTTCCTTCTTCTCCTGCCTATTCTCCTTTCCTCTGTCATCTCAAGCCCCCCGATGTCCTCCCATGTGTGTTCTACCTCGCAGGATTTGCTCTTCTTTTGCTTGAAGCAGGAACAGAAACAGAAGAAAGAATGCTTTCTGGGTTCCCCTCTTTTGGCATTCCATTTCTTGTTCAGTTCTCTACTTTGTTATTTTCTGGTTGGAAAAGTTGTTTGATATTGGCTTTATTTCTTCTATTCTGCCTTCTACCCCACACCTCCTTTCTCTTCTGAATTTAGTTGCCCATTTCCTGCTTTAGCATGGCCTCTACCTCCATTGCCCTGCAATTGTTTTGCTTAGCTGATGTAAGAAGGAAGAGACTAACATGAAAGCGTAACTTCATGTAACCAAAAAAACTGCAAAAGCCTATCAAATCCCTCGTTTCGATCATTCACTTGGTGGGTTTCTTTAGGTAATGCTTTGGGCTCTAGTCATTGCTTATCAGCTAACATAAAAACTCAGCATCTGCCTTCCTAGTATATACTTGTATAAGAATCTTCCTTGCGAAGTCCGTGCCTTGGCAAATTCACCAATGAAAGGAACCGTTGAAACCCATGTTATGCTCTTCATCACCCTCTTCTTCCTCCCTTTGTCAATGGGAGAGATGACAGCTCCCATGGAGAGCACAGAACAAGAAGCTCTGTATCTGACAATCCAGGGATTTGTTGGCGATTGGTGGAATGGCTCTGGGATTTATCCCGATCCTTGCGGCTGGACTCCTATACAGGTTTACCAGCTACTATTTAGCAACCATTTGCTTATCTTCATTATTTTCTGGTTTCAATATGATTTGGAGTTCATTTTGGTTTATGGCTTTTATGTGTTTGGTTCATCATGCAAGCTTAAGTCCATTAGAAATCTTTAAATGTGTCTTCTTCCAAATATATTAGGTCAACTTATAAGAGTCCTGGGCTATGCAGCATTTGGTCCTTGCACTGTAGCTCTGCACTCTTTCTATTTAGACAATCAACACTATTGAGGCAGAACAAGCCATGAAAAAGAAAGACTTTCTGTTCAAAGAAGAATGCTTTATTAATAAATGTCAATTATGTGATGAGGCGATGTTCAAGTTACATGACTCAGTTGCATGGTAGATGATTGCTGAAATTTTAACAATTTCTATTGTGGTTGCAAGTATTGGTATTAATTTCTTTGCTTTTTGTTTCATAGTTGTGTATTGATCCTTGAATATTTGGATGCCATGGAAAGAGAGCTCTAGTTCTTCTTTATGTTTTGAACTTATTCATCAATCTTCACAGGGAGTATCTTGTGATCTCTACAACGGTCTCTGGTACATAAGCATCCTCAACTTCGGTCCGGTCCTGGATAACTCCCTTGAATGTTTTTCAAGCGCATCTTTCTCTCAATTCCTCTTCAAGCTAAAGCACTTGAGGAGTCTCTCCTTCTTTGAATGCTTCTCTGCCAGCCAATCCACCATTTTGCCTTCCACTGGCTGGGAGAATTTAGCAGGCAGCTTGGAAACCTTGGAATTCAGATCAAACCAAGGACTAACTGGAGAAATACCAATCCAATTCGGCTATCTCACCAATCTCCAGTCTCTTGTTCTAGTTGATAATGGATTCATTGGAAGATTGCCGCAAGAACTTGTGAACTTGACCTCTTTGAGGAGACTGTCGCTGTCGGGGAATGGTTTTACTGGGTCAATTCCTGACTCTCTAGGCCAAACCATGACTGAACTTTTAATCCTAGACCTTAGCAGTAACTCTTTAACTGGTTCCATCCCTTCTTCAATCGGTGGCCTTGTATCACTGTTAAAGCTGGACTTGAACAACAATCTATTAAGTGGAAGCCTCCCTGGAGAGCTTGGTAAACTTAAAAATCTCACACTCCTTGACCTGAGAAATAACAGCTTAACTGGTGGTTTGGTACAGTCACTTCAAGGCATGGCTTCCCTTCAGAATATGCTGCTATCCAACAACCCATTGGGTGGAAATTTAGTGGAGTTCAAATGGGAAAACCTGCAACATCTCACAAACTTGGATTTGTCAAACATGAAGCTAACTGGAACAATTCCAGAAACTATTGCAGGACTGAAGAGATTGAGATTCCTTGCATTGAACAACAACCATCTCTCAGGCACCGTCCCTCCTAGACTAGCAGACTTGCTTAGTTTGAATGCTTTGTACTTAAACGGGAACAATCTCACAGGAGAGCTGGTGTTCACCAAGGACTTCTTTGAGCGAATGGGGAAGAGATTTGCTTCTTGGAACAACCGAAACCTTTGTTATAGAGCTGGAAGCTTTGTTCCTTTTGGTGTGGAGTTGTGCAGTGGAGGGGAGGCCCCAGATCAGAACCCACAGGATAAGCCTGATGGAAACGATGGTCACCTGGTTTCAAGACTTGATGCTTCATTTGGGTTCCAAGCTTCGTCCACTAATTGGAGTTTCGTGGTGATGCTTGTTCAGGAGGTGGTGGTTTTCTGCCTACTCTGCCTGTTCTTGTAGGTGGAGAAGATGATGAGCTAGCTACAGATTTTGAGTAACTTCATATCACATATGGTTTTGGCCATTTACTACTGCTCTTCCATGTAATGCCATGCTATTAAATGTAACATATCATATTGTGCAATGATTTGGTAATTTTAAGCTTAACACGCTTGCTATACAAACACTCATAACAGAAAATATTCAAAACAGTTGATTTGGGTTTCAAAAAGATAACTTTTTGATTACTTTTTCAAGGGGTTTATATAAATTCAAACGCAGGAGTATTTGGAGCAGGCAATCCAGGCAAATCCGGCGGTGTTTTCGAGCTGGAAGCCGGTGGAAGAAAGAGGCAAATCCGGCTGTCTCAGGATCTTCACTGTACAGAAACAGTGACCCAGTTTGATGGCATTGCAGGAGGAACTGTGGGGTGTGGGAGATCTGTACTTCTCGTCTGACTTCTGAGCAAAGGCTGCGTGGCCTCCAGGTTGCATGGGAGCATTTAGAAGGGGTCGACCTCACTCTTCCAAGAACCCTATGTTTGGGATCTGTAGTGTAGGAGACTCTACCCGATGTTTTGGGGATGTGCCCTAAAGCTATTAGGACAGCTTGGCCCACATTTATCCTCTTCTAGCTTCTTCCTTCTTCTACAGAGCTGTCAACGACGGCATCATGGAGAAGTCCTTTGGCAGTTGGTGAGCATTTATTTATGCACAAATAAATTGCGTGGATGTTACTATCGCCATGGCAGCTTTAGTTTGTCTTCGTGCATCAAATCTTGAACACTAATTAATGTTTTCAAATATTTCTTATTTTTATAAATTGAGTCAACTTTTTGCAAAAAAGTAATTTTTTTTTTAATGCAGTGAGGTTAAATCACAAAGATTAAGGGATTTTTTTTAAACAAAAACAAATTAAATTATTAGCTAAACTAACATTTTGTTCTTTATTTTAATTAATATTTGACATAATTATTATTGAATATTAAAAAAAAATATATTTTATAATTATATTGTTGATAAAGATTTAACAAAAATATTTATACTTTAAAATGATTAAATTAATATGTTAATTTAAAAAAAAGTAAAAAAAAATAGTATTATTTTAAGATAATAAGATGAGTTTTTGGTCTTTTGTATTATTTTGTTATTAAAATTTTTATATTTTGAAATCTAATGAACTTTATGTAAAACACTTATCTAGCTAATTATATGACAAAAATAAGCAATAATAAAATATATTTCTTGCATATCACTAAGTATGTTAAGAGATCAAGTTCAAATTGGATTGATCTATTACTTAGAATGGTTGATACATTTTTGGTTGATCCCAACTCTTACCAATTTTTATTTTTTCATTATGTGCCAATTTCACTAAAAAATAATTACTACTAATTTTATAATCATAAAATTTTTTATATAAGAAATTAATATCATGTTTTACAAAAAGATGAACTCAATGAGATACATTTGCAAACAAATTTATTTATATAATAAAAAATAAATTATCTAATTGAACCAAACAAGTAATCATAAATTAAATTGATATTAAATATTATAATAATATATAACATAATAAAATTGATAATTTTAACAAAACAAAATAAGATAATAAAACAAAACATTCTTCTCGACGTAAAAATCCTAAAAAATTCAAAACACCACCAAAGCTAGCAAGCAAATACACCACAAAGGGCGAGTCATAAGTTGATTATCATTGACAATAATATAAACTAATATATATATATGCATGCATGTTTATGTATATATAACATAATAATTAGACAAAACAAGTAATCATAAATTAGATTGTGATTAAATATTATAAGACTACATAATATAATAAAATCAAAAAGTTTAACAAAATGAAATAAGATAATAAAACAAGCAAAACAACAAAGACATAAAACTCTATTTAATGAAAAATAAAATAATTCTTCACTAAATAAAAATCCTAAAAAATTCAGAACACCTTCACAGCTAGTGAGCAAAGCACACCACAAAGAACCAGCCATAATTTGATCATCGTTGACTATAATATAAACTAAAATATAATATATATATATATATATATATATATATATATATTATAATATTATAATATTTGTTTGGTGTTGGTGTTCATTAAACGCTAAAGAGTTTTCATTCCTTAATACACATGCTTGATTAGAATAACACCTCAATTAATCACTAACTAAATCCTAAATCGTGCTTAAACCAGGAGCGGAGAACAAACCACGAGCGGAGAACGGGTTCACGCCGCTCACAAGGTTCTCCAACGGCCCGAAGAGCGGCTGGGGAAGGCGAGCCCAGTCGTACCAGGCCCACCCATCGCACTTATCGGGCTCGATGTTTACGGGCTCCTGACTCGGATCCGACATCTCCGCCCGCACGATCATCGTGACGAAGTGCGACGGATCCGGGCCATCTCGCGTGATGCAGCTAGCGACCGTTAGAATTTCGACCCGGCCCACGTCCAGGCCGGTCTCCTCCTTCACCTCCCGCCTCGCGCACTCCTCCAAGCTCTCCCCTGCACAACGACTCGCGCTCCTTAAGGGGCAAAGATGAGGTTTGAAGTATTTTTTTGTGCGTCAAGACGGTCCCGGAATACCGAATTCGAGGCGGCCGCCGGGGAGCGCGAAGGTGCCATGGCCTACGGAAGATAGGCGACGCCCGAGGAGGATGGATGGGCCGTTGAGGACGAAGACGGCTACTGCTACCCGCGGCAGGGGATTGGCAACAGTTTCATCGCTGTTTTTCATCGTGCGGATCGCGTTTAGGGTTTGCGGCGACCCGGTTTGCGTTTATAAAAGAGTCGATGACCGATCGGTTTACCCGCGCGTTTGGTGTTTTGCAGGCGCGTTTAGTTTTTTTTTTTTTTTTTTTATCATAAGCAAGTGCTTAATTAACTAACATGAAATCCTAAAGCAGGATCAAAGAAAAAATCGTGAAGTAGAAGATTAAGAAGAGTCTTGGGCATTTGCAAGTCTCCACTCCACGTGAAGTTCGACTCACATGCAGCGTGCGCGATCCAGCCGCCGGCGCGTTCCCCTCCCTGTCGATGTGTGACTTTTTCAGGGAGCTCAAATTACGTGCATGCTGAAGCGCTAAAGCGTAGCAGCCACCCTTAGGAGGATGAACAAGAAGGTTTCGCACCTTCTGTTCGGCAATCACCAAATCCGATTGTATCTCCACTGCAAGATAATCAGGTAGGCTATTCCTCAACATCTCTAAAGCTTCTAACATAGCCAGAATCTCCATCTCCTCTGTAGCATGCAAGAAAAACCGCCTCCCGGTTACCAGCAGGGGCCTGCCGTGGTGATCCCGTGCCACAAGACCAATCCCAGAGGTGTCATCACCAACTGCAGCATCGCAATTAATCAGGATCCAGCTAGTGGGGGGGAACCTAGACATGGGTTACGTTCAGCTCAGAAGTGCTGTATGGGCTCCCGCAAACCATGGACAGGTGCTGATTACGAGTCTCAGAAACTGCAGCCACCTCAATTTGAATCTTCTGCCAAAGTGTCCCGAAATGCAAGGGATGTTCATTGTGCCTTCTCGCATTCCTATTCTCCCATATGTAAAACATTATTGTCGTAAGGGACGTCGCCCATGCTCTGCCCTCCCCGACGCATATCAGGCGAGGTAACAAAACTCCTTGATGCTTTGTATAAAACCCTGACCACTCCCTCTCAGTGGAAGGCCCCAGTACATCAACGGCCTGACGCATATGACACGTGGTTCACGCTTCTTGAGCACAAGGACACTCCCAGAATATATGCTGCAATGTTTCAGCCTCATCACAGTCCCAGGAGCATTTGTTGCTATCGGCAAGCTTTATGCGCTGTAACCATACAACAGTAGGCAAATAATACCCCACGAGCCTCCATATAAATATGCGTACACGCGGCAGCACATTCAACTTCCAAATCCCTTTGGCTACCACCCTAACTTCCTTTCCCCATTCCCTATCTCTCCTCCTTGCACCTAGCTTAAGCTCTTTGTAGAAGTGGCAGTTGTCAACCTTCTCTATTCCCGTATTTGCTTGAATAAGTACATCCTCCTCTTGCTCGTGAGCCCAAGGCAAACGCATAATCCTCTCAAATACAGGAGCACCAGCACAGGATCGAATCTTCAATTCATCCCACACTCTACACTTGATAAAGCATTCCCCCACCATAGTTGGCCACTGAACATTCATGTTAATATAGGTGGGCCAGTAGGAAAGCGGGAGGAAGTCTATCCAGTTATTCTTCGCAAAATGGACATTGTTGCCCGCACCAATTCTCCAAACAAAACTGGCAACCGCATGTGTCATGGCCCCAGTCACCAGTCTACATACATGAGACACCTCGTGCGGCGCTTTAAGAAAGTTGTCATATCCGTAATTCCCTCTCATTACTTCCGTCCACAGGCTCTGCTTGCGGCTTAGAAGTCGCTTACACATCTTCATATTGAGCACTCATTGCCAGATGCGCAAGTCCAGTAATCTGAGGCCACCCGCATCCTTCGGCAACGTAACAGTATCCCAGTCCACGTAATGCATGGCATTGGCCCCACCCCACTGCGCCATTCCACAAGAATTTCCTAATGATCCTCTCCTCAGCAGCAATAGTGGCCAAAGGAACAACACAATGCCTCATAAGGTAGCTTGGAATTGCACTTAACAGTGCCCTGATCATGGTGATCCTCCTAGCAAGCAACAAGGGCCTTACCCTCCACTTAGTCACCCTTTCCTCCATGTTGCGAATCATGAACCGGACATCATCCTTCCCCAGTGTCTTCGCAGAAATAGGGATACCCAAATACTTTAATTGGACAGTTTGACTCTTGCCCAGAATGTTGCTAATGAAGCGCTTGCGCTTACTTCTCATTGCTTTACTAAAAAGGATGCTGGATTTAGAGTAGTTAACCATCAATCCCGCCACTTTCCCAAACTCGTGGAGTGTCCTACAAACAGCGTTTGCTGCTTTCCGCGTAGTAGGGACAAACACCACGATATCATCTGCGAACAGAAGATGAGACACAAGAGGCGCGTGTTGGCCACACCTGAAACCCAGTAGAGCTTTCTCCTCATGTGCCCAAACAAGTGCAGAGAAGTACTCAGTCACAATAGTGAACAGATAGGGTGATAGTGGACACCATTGACGCAAGCCACGATTGGCCTCAATCCAAGGTACATGGGCGCCATTTAGCAAGACCCCAAACCTAGGATTGGCAATACAAGCTTCCACCCAGTCACACCACAGCAGCGGGAAGCCCATCATCTTGAGCATGTTGAGCACAAAGTCCCAGAGAACATGATCAAAAGCCTGCTCCATATTGATCTTTATCGCCATCAGACCCTTCTTAGTAATTGAATGATGCATCCGCAAAGCCATCTCCTTGGCCACAAAGATATTGTCTGAGATGGATCTTCCTGGAACAAAAGCTCCTTGTTCCCTAGAAATGATATCAGGCAAGACCAATTTAAGTCTCTCTATCAGAACTCTCACGATAACTTTGTATATGACGTTGAATAGGCCGATGGGCCTGTAGTGCTCTGGCTTTTTTGCATTTTGTGTTTTGGGAATTAACACCACCAGTGTGTCCTTCCATCATACTGGCACCCTTCTCTCATCAAAGAAACAATGGGCAGCCCGTAGAATATCTTTCTGTGTTATGGACCAGTAACCCTTCACAAATTCAATCGTTATCCCATCGATGCCCGGAGACTTGTTGTTCTTCTTTGCCTTAATTGCTTGTATTATCTTCGCTTCCATAACCCTCTGCCCCAGCATATTTGCCTACTCGCTACTTAGACAAGCCCGCGGGCCCTAGCGCACCTCCTGATGCGCACAGGTTGCACCATGCCATTTTGCATCAAAATAGGATGTCAAGATCGAGCTGATGTTCTCAGTTGAAGTCGCATCCAGTCCCCCCTCATCCTGCATATGGTCAATGAAATTTCTCCGCACGCGCGTAGTAGCAGCAGCTTGAAAGAATTTGGTGTTACGGTCCCCCAAACGTGCCCAGTGTAGTTTCACTCTTTGCCACCACCACTTTTCTTCAAATGCGCCACAGCGATGAAATTCATTGATTAGCCGGCCAAGGAGCGAATGCTCCGTGTCATCCAATCCCACTTGCGACTCCTTTATTTGCAGGCTATTAATGCACTTCTCCATCTCCACATTCTTTCTTATTACATTGCTCAAGGTATTCTTGCTCCAGCAATGCAGAGCCACCAGCACCCTTTTAAATTTAGTTGATAGTACTTCCATACTATCACCTTTAGCGCGTCTCCCCCATACACTGTGGACCACACCCCTGGTCTGAGGGTAGTCAAGTCAGACGCTCTCAAAATGAGTTCTGGCTCCAACACACGGTCCTTGACCCCCGCCTAAGTCAATGAGTAGCAGACAATGGTCAGAGCCCACCCTAGCAAGGTGAGTGACCGTGCACCTTGGGAAAGCTTGGAGCCCTAGAGTGTTCATAAACGCTATGTCCAATCTTTCGTAGATTCTCGCACCCCCTTCCTTGCCATTGCACCCTGTAAAGTTGTTCCCTACGTACTTAAGTTCAACCAGTTGCAGCTCCTGAACAACATCCAAGAACTCCTGGTGTCCCAAAGGTAAATTTCCTGCCCCCTCTTTTCTCATATTGGGACAAGATTAGGTTGAAATTGCCTGCCACCATCAGCGGACCTCCTCTGCAATTAACTCCTCTAAGAGCTTCCCACATCTCAGTCCACCTATATGTCTCTTTTGGGCCATAAACCATGCAGCACTTGATCTTCCTATCTACTCCCAAAGTGACTTCAAAAGCCACAACATGCCTCATCGACCCTAGCAGATTGACAGTCAACCCATTACGCCACAGCAGAATGATTCCACCTGAATTCCCCTCCGATGGCTGAACTTAATAACTCCACTCCCTGCCTAGTAACCAATCCGCGTCATTCTTGGAAAAAGTTGGTGCTCTCATCTCCATAAGAGCCACGGCATCCACAGCCCCTTCTCTGATAAAGCATTGAAGGTAAGTCCTGGAGTTTTTATTTTGAACCCCATGGATGTTCCATACCGCAAGCTTAATCATTTGGAAACAGCAGCCTGAATAAAGATCATAAGTCAGCTGCCCATACGCCATCTCAGAACTCCAAAAGAGGCACAGCTACAGGTGCATGCACAATCCATGCACGTGCACGATTGCACAATGAGCAATGTGTCTACCATATTAATATGTGGATAGCGTCCTGTAGTCAAACGCCCTACAAAGACAGCCATGCTCCAGGCCCCACATACGTTACGTGCACCACCCGGTGCCCATGCAGCATAAGTCCCCTTCTCACAACCCGTCGTACCTCCACGATCACAGTGAGCATGTTTACACCCCACACGAGGCCCCGCGCATATTGCATCCGCATAATGAGTCCTCCCGCCATTATTCAGACCCCACACACTGAGATCACTGCACCCCACGATGTGCAGAGCGAATGCAGTTCTCTCAAGGGTTCTCATGTGTGCTGTAAAATGTTCCCTTTTTTCGTGTCTAAGGCAAAAATATAATAATATGTTCTATCTACAAATAAATTGAAAATTCGGTAAATAAATTCTTAAAATTTAAAAAATAAGTTTTTATGTACAAAATTTAATAGAAAATATATTTTTTAAAATGGTCATGTTTTTGTGCTTGTTATGTTTTTTTTTTGAAAAATTGATTTGAAAATATATTTTATTTTTTAATGTAATAGTTGCTCTTTATGAAAAGTTTTTTCACCAAATATCTTGTGAAATCTTGTTTGTCTTGTGTCTTCTCACAAAATTTATTTTTTTACTTTCTTACCCAAGTAATGCAGTATTTTTGGGTCATATTCCTTCTCCACTCAATGCTATATCTCCCTTGATAAAGGCTTTAGTTCTAGAATTTAATTAATTAAAGTTTTAAATAATCATTTGAAAAACCCTTATAAAGAGTTACATTTTTTTAATTTAATCAGCTTTTAAATTTTATTAAAAAAATTTTAAACTTACTTATTGTTATACCCGGTAAAATATTATATGTTTAATCTTCAATAATTCAATTGTGGCTTGGATGATTTCAGATCGACAGTAGGATGAGCCAGGAGCTCAATTAGAGGCTATTGGAATTTCTGAAATTTTCTGGGGATTTTTCGGAGCACCGAGATTTTTTTAAAAACCGGAATTTGGTTTTTACCGTGCGTGAACTGAACCGGAGCGGTTCAGCGAAGGCGGGGCGGTTCGCCGAGGTGCGTTTGCGCGTGCGTTTAGATAAGCCGCGGATAAGCGGATCGGACGGGCGAGATCAGCGGTGGAGATTAACCGGCTGATCGGGTGTTAAGCGGCGCTTTTGGAAGGTCAACCGGCGCTTAATGGGTCTTAACGGGTTATTACCGGTTTAAGCCGGGTACTTAACCTAAACTGTTCGGCTGTTAGGGTTTCGAACGGCGGCTAGAGGCGAGGTGTTCGCGGCGAACGACAGTACTTTCCGGCAGCCTTCCAAGGGGCTTTTGGTAACCGGAGGTTCGCGGGACAGAGGCGAACATTTTGGTACCGGTTTCGTTCGGCGAGGAGCTGCGGTTGATCGCGTGCGAGCTTCACCGTCGCCGGCGAGCAAGGTAGGAAATTCAGATTAAATTAGTTATTTAGTAGAAATTAAAAGCATGGAATATTTTGCTTAATGAACACAAGCATGTGGATGAAAAATCGGACTTAGTTGAATGCTAATATGCATTTTTTATAAATTTTGGATTTTCTGGAAAATTGCCCATTTCGCCGAAAAATTTAGTTAATGATTGAAACATTAGGATAGTACGAACATCGGATTTTGTTTCTCCTTGTTCGCGTTCGCCGGAAATCGACGGAAGGATTGGATTGGTCGACGATTGCGTCGATTAGGGTACGCGGGCGTCGGATCGAGGAAGGAGAAGGGTTTAGATTAATTACGAATTTATTTAAGTAATTAATGGTATTTATATAATATTTATTAGTAATTAATTAATTAAACATCGACCGATTAACGGATTATTAAGAAATTTGGTTCGGCGGTGTCGCGGTTCAGCGCGAGGGTTCTGAACCGGCAGCGAAAACCAGTTCAGCGGGATTCGGCACGGACGAACGGCGCGGAGGAAATTTAATTCGGAAATTAATCCGAATTTTTGGAAAAAGGATATATGTGGAATTTAAATTTTATTCGGAAATTTATTCCGAATTTTGGAAAATGGATAAAGGGCGAAAATTGATTTTTTTAATTTAAAAATTTCCTGAAGTGAGACAAAGGTGATTTTTAGAAATCACATAGCCAAGTTGAAATTGACTGTTGGAAATTACCCATAAATTCAGTGCAGCTGGATTAGTTGGAAGGAAGTGTGACACTTGGGTGCTACCAGAATAGTCAGAATTTTGGTACAGTAGTGTTGCTTGGATGGCAATGACATGGATTGAGTCAGTTTACTCAGTGTTGGCATATTTCATGGATTAACATATTGGACCAGAATACTATAGGCCCTATATGATGTTTTAGGGTAGTTGTGGTAGGTAACTGTGCGGTACAGACTTAACTTCCACGGTATATATGTGGATTGGTATGCGCCTTGTTGTATCTGGACACATGTTGCCGAATCTTGGAGTTAGAGCTTGGCAATGACTGTAGGGGCGTGGCTTCTATGGAAATTGTTGGGAGAGGACTTCTTGGAACGGTGGCTGAGTCGATCTCTTCTGGTCCATGAGTGTAGGCCTGCGCGCCTGAGAGTGGCAGTGGCAGGGGTGACTCGCCGTGGCTAGCCAAGTGTGTAAGCCTGCGTGCCTGAGGGTGGCAAGGGTGTCTCACGTTGGCTAGAGATCTATGTGACTGGTTCTGTCTATAGTCTCCAGAAGATTGATTGACGAGAGACGCTGCGGTGTCGGGTGCTAGGCGTTGTGATGCGTGCGCAGAGATGGGCATGTCCCGCTGGCATGCTGCCTGGGAGCACAGAGGAGAGCTACTTTGGTGTGACTGGAGGTGACTGTGGTTGGTCAGAGTCTGGGACTGAGAGTGCCTTTCCACCCTACATTGTTATGCTGTATTTCTATACTCTTGCTATTATCCTTCTCTTGAATGAGAGTTTTTTTTACTAGCTGTCTTTCTTACTGGGCGTAGCTCATTCTTTTATTATCCATATTTTTCCAGTGGCTCGGCAGACTTGACGCCACCCAGCTTTAGGTGGGATCGTGATCAGTAGGCTAGTGGAGGAGATCTGATCTGTGATTTTCTGAGACATTCTGGTTAGTTGATTGTTGCTGTTGGATGTATTCAGTGAGACTGTTATTATTATGTCTTGTATTATGTGAGGGTGATTTTGACTCATGTACTCATATAGATGATGTGGTATTGATGGACTGTGATTTTTCATATGAGTTACATTTTTATACGCTATCTTATTTTCTATCTTGATGGTATGGTGTGTGGAGCGTCATTTCATATTGGTGGATGTTATATATTTTTTTGTTGATGGTGAGGTCATTACATGACTATGGAACTTAACCTTGGGGGTTCAGACTTCTATTAGATCGGTTCTCTTACCGGTATGGGTTAGGAGTATTGGGTCTAGTAGGAGTAACATTGCGCGAGTTCATCAGTTAATTCAGGAGTCATGAACCTGATTTGACGGTGTGCCCGGGAGATGGGATCCACATAGTTAAGGAAAGTAGGTGTGTAATGATGTGTTATATCCTATGTTTTTCGTAGGCTACTCAGGTTGGTATGGGACGATCTGAGCTGTCTATATGTAAAAAAAAAAAAAAAATTTCCTTTTAAAAAAAAAACTGGGGTGTAACACTTATTCTTTATATTCTTAGTTTTTGTTCAAGTTTCACATTTTCTCCCTATTGTTTTGTGTTTTAGATATTTTTTTATATTTATCTTTCTCGTTTCCTTACAACCTATGATCACTATAAACTTATCGATATTTATATTCATTTTATGAATTGTTAGCCTTCTCAATAATTGAAATATTTGCACTTGTAGGGTTGCCTTTAGCATCAATATTTAGAATCCAATGTTATGAGAATAGAATGCTATGGTAAGAGAAGCTTTATTCCATCCATGATCATTCTTAGATTCACTTATTATTTCTATAGGCAATGTTAAAAATATATTAATGAGAGAATTAAGATCCTTCAAATATTTATAAGATGTGAGACTCGAGCATTTGTATATAATTTTATTTTGTACTCTTGCAAACTTAGAAAACTCGTAAAAAAAAGATCAAATTCAATGAAAATATTATAGAATTTTATCTAAAAAGTTTTGAAAACAATGAAAAAACTATCCGTGCATGAGAGCAAGGTTGTTTCCTTTCTTGATTAATTAATAACTTTTGGGGCTTATATAGGCATGAAAAGGCCTTAAGAGAAGGGGAGGGGGAGACAAAGCATCCAAAAATAGTTTGAAGTGGAAGTTAGTAGGATATGAGAGCATGTAGAGGACTTTCTTGTCTTATGGGACAACTGTAAAGTTTTGGATGATGATCTTTAGTAACCCTTGGTTAAGCATGGTATGATTCTTAAATAATAAAGCAATGACGTTAAGAGAGCCCAAATTATCTTTGTAGGGAGTTCCTTAGCTCTTCTAATAACAATCGTGAGTGATGCATATAATGTCCATGTTAGTTTCAAACATTCCAAGATTCTTAAGGCATTATGTCTGAGTTTTTAAGTAATTGATAATATATAAACACAATTTTATTAATATATCAAACAGATAATTATATAATAATTGTTTGTAAAATTTGGGTTGTACAAATACATCTTAATATATATTTTTATTTTGTATTGGTGTAAAATTCTTTTGCAATTATTAGGTATGGAAAACGATTTGCTTGTGCCATATTGATTGAGGGCTAATTTGAAAATTGAACATGCGTGATAAATCAAATAACTCAAATTTCAGTTGTGCATAAAAGAATAATTTTATTTTTTCTTTTATTATTTATTTATTTATTATGATTATGATTTATGTTTTCGTGTTTTAACTTTATAACGACTACCTTTGTCATAATTGTGATCACCATAAAGATTATTACAATCTATTATATTAAATGAATGTAAATTTTAGTTTTAACACTTGTATAATTGAGTTATTCTTATTTTTTTGAGTATTTTTTTTTGCAAACTTGATCTCAATAACTCTTTTAATGATTAGGTAATTTAATCACATTTATTTTCTCTTATCTCATAGGTATGAACAAGTTGATAGCAACTTGAGAATTCAGAAAATAATTTTTAGAATAGAGTTATAAACCTAAAATATTTATAAAAAATGAATATTCAAAAACTTCTTTTGTCATGACGAGTAAAACCGATTTATATTTCATATATTTTTTTTAAAAATAGAACTATATTTTGCCTTTTGTTTTATTTATGAATTATCTACTTTTAAATGTCACACATAACGAACAGATCATTTCGATAAACACAGAAGGATTAATTCATAGAAAAAGGCAAGCGCCGTCTTCAGCACGGAAACACCGTTAAAAGGTAAAACTTCAAGACGATCGCACAAAGCTCCGGTGTCCGCTGTCGGAAGTGAGAGGGGTAAGAACGCTTTTCCGGATAAAAGAGTAGATGACTCAGTTCTTATGCAATCTCTTCCTTTAACGTTTCCAATCAAATCTCAATCTAGTTTAGGGATTGAATGTTATCCAGGGCCTACTCCATAGTCATCTCGTTGATTTCTATTTTTGCTTGATTTAAGTTTTGTACAATTACAGAAGTGTAGAGGTCGTATTTTCTTTTCATCTTCTATTGTATAAGTTTACCTCATGCAACTAATGTTGCAATCTTTCCCAAGAATTGGGTTGAATGGTTGCATCGCTTATATTTGCTTTATATTTAAGTTTCTTCATTTATTTAACTTCTCGAATTGCAGGTTTGAGCCTATCCCCATAATTCATGGCCTCAGCTGCATTGCATAATGGCTTGAAACCGAGAGGTGAATGCAACAATGGAGTCTTTAATGTTCTCGTTTTTTTTTGCATCAGCATAGGAAAGAAGTACAGGCCCTGGAACCATTTCATTTGAGTTTTATAGTTTCCTTGACATCGTTTTGTTTCGTTCCAATTATTATGCTCGAGACATTTCGAGCATGTTTCGCTGGTAGGTATCACTGTTTCTCCTTATATTAGAGACTTATAACATTGACGGCATGATTGTGATAGATGTATGCATTGTTGGTGTCTCCCGTACGCCTATTGGAGGTTTCCTTGGTTCATTATCGTCTCTACCTGCTACAAAACTTGGATCGATAGCTATAGAAAGTGAGATGACGACTCCATTCCTGCCTTTTTTTTTTTTTTTCATATAACCGTGTCATGCGTTTTTTTTTTGTTGTTAATCAACCAAATGTGATGTTTTTTTTTTATTTAAAATTACTAGGTGCGTTAAGAAGGGCAAATGTTGATCCAAAACTTGTTGAGGAAGTGTATTTTGGGAATGTTTTGAATGCAAACCTGGGACAAGCTCCTGCACGGCAGGCTGCACTAGGTGCTGGGATACCAAACACTGTGGTGTGCACAACTATTAATAAAGTTTGTTCCTCTGGAATGAAGGGTAGGAGGCATCTAGATTACAGATTTGCACTCTGCTTTGTTATCTTATCGTAAGATTTTGTTTGCTTATGTTGCAGCCACAATGATAGCAGCACAGAGCATACAATTGGGCATCAACAATGTTGTCGTGGTGGGTGGCATGGAGAGTATGTCAAACGCACCCAAGTATTTGGTAAATGGAAGGTTTGTGCTTCATATCTTTTTTTGACAATGAAGAATATCCATTTTGAAGTTTCAACTGTTAAACGTAAAACATACCAAGCATTGGTCTGCTATCTCTTCTTAATCGTGGCTTGGAATAATTCGAAGTGCTGAAAAATTTGAAATCATCAATACCTGTAATCCTGTTGTGCAATGTAGATGGTAGTATGCGGCACATTTGTGGCATATTTTTGCTAATCTAGATTGTATGGTAGTCATCTAGACCATATCCAGTTTTTTTCAACTAGCTTTTGGGTTGGTTTTTGGTATTTGTTTTTCTATTCTCTTACAACTAAGCTTGTGATGAACTGTCGAGTTTGGGATTAGCGAGGACTTTATCTTCCAAACTGTGGCGTGAATTAAAGAATTAAAGAAATGCCTTAAGTTCTCTAATCCATCTACTTATTTTGTCAATGTTATTTGATTTTCTATTTTGATAAGTCCTACTGTTTTACTTCAATGCATGATTAAGGGATATATGTTTAATTTAGATCGAACATTAAAATTACAAGTACATTGTTAATTTATCTAGTTTTTAAGTCTTGTATGCATTGCTGCTGTTTTGTATGTGGAATGAGATTACAAACTTATTGATCGAATAATAGAATTGGAAAGCATTGTCTTATCAAATTTAAATAGTCTGTTGATGTTTCTATTATGGTGAAAATGTATTAAATGTTATCAAGCTTGTCAGAGTTGAAGTGTTGGTGTGTTATTCACAAGCATGGCCAAATTAATTCTAAGTGTATCTCCCACAAATGAATGTTTAATGGTTAGTGAGAGAAACCCGTGTAATTTGAAAAGAAGGTAATTGCAACTTCTGATGATTTATAAGGAAAGGAGCAAATACTCATATTTTAGACCCAAAAAATGTATATTGGATTAATGTCTTGTCATTCCTGATATAGTTCTCCAATGTCAGTGTTGCTGTTGTAAGCATAGATTAGGTTTGTTGTGAGACTTTTGTTATATTATCTTTAGTTCATGTAGATTTTTTTGATTTTGTGGTTGATGTTTCATTGAGATCATTGATTAATTCGAATAAATGGAAATTTGATTGATAAGACCTCTCCAATTGCTGCTAATATCTTATTACGAATAATGTCGACAACTTCAGGAGAAAAGAAGGAATTTATCTATTACAGAGATGCATTGTGAATTGGTCCTTTTGGGTGAATTTTTGTGGCATTTTGTTAATTTTTTAAATTCATTTTATTCTCTACATTTAATTACTGCAGAAAGGGATCTCGGTTTGGTCACGATACTATTGTGGATGGAATGCTTAAAGATGGTTTGTGGGATGTGTACAACAACATTGGCATGGGAGCATGTGCTGAATTGTGTGCTGATGAATACTCAATACCAAGGGTGGAGCAGGTAATATTATCTGAATGGTAAGGAGCAAATTATGTTAACCACACTTCAGCAACATGTGCTATTATGAGTCTAATAGTTTTTAGGGACTTGATAAATTGGCACATTTAGTTGCATGCCTCGCAAATTTAGTACTCGTGCATCTGAACCAGATGTTTGTATGCCAATAAAATAACCCCATGAATAGCAAAAGTAAATCTGATGCTGAGAGCCAAATATGTCCTTACTTAGTTATGCATTCCTCTTTGTGAAGCTGGGATTAAACTTCCTGAAGTCAGGGTATTTTTTTTGAAGTGAAAGAAAAAGTGAACTGGGTTGGAACTTTGAACGTAGCATCCCATAATGGAAGCTAGGTTTGGATGCGGGCAACTATGGCATAAAACCATCATGCTAACTTGATGGTATTTTTAGATCTATTTAGTCTCATACTGGGTTTCTGTAGGCTATGGTCTTTGGAAAATATTTTGATAAATCCTGAAAAAATTATTAAATGACAATTTATGTTGTGATATTGTAAACTTGTGTACAAGTTAAGTTATGATTTGGTGTGCTTAAGACTTTGCATTTATAATTTCTTTGTGAAAAATTTGTTTCAATTTTGTAGGAAATCTGCAACTTTAATAGCTATTAAAGCATACATCTCCATCTTATCTCAATGACCATTGATAATGCTTTTTGTTCAGCAACTTATCCCACTATTTAAGATATTTGATAACTATTTGACAAAACATAGCAGAGAATACCAATAGAGTTACTTTTCATAATAACTAAAGATAGCAATATTGGCATCACGGTATAGAGTTTTGGTAGTATTAGATAATTATGATCAGTTTTGGTTACACCATTATGGTCTTCTTGTTAAAATTTAATTCAAAGTTTTGTTAGTCTTAAACATTAAAATTTGTTGTAATATAGAAGTTTTGGTTAGTTTGTAATTTTATTTAAATACTTACATTAAATAAAGCATTAAAACGAATAGAAGCTCTACTAGTTTTGCAGCTAAAACAAATTTCCTTTACTTTTTTTTAAAGTGATAGATATTTCAATTTGTTCTTTAATTTATAGCTAAAAAATTGCTTATTTAATATGGAACATTAATTTTTTTTTTAAGCTTCACAGATGAATATTTTTTCAGTGGGAAGAGTGGGTGAAACTGAAATTGAAATGTAAAATTGCTCGTTATACCTCAAGAATGGTTAAGTATCAAAAAGGGTGTTATGTATAAAGAGTAGTTAGGAACAATAGTAAAATGAGTTAATTTTTGGTGGCTTTTTATCATTTACTAAGAAGCTTATTCATGATTTATATTGCTGGCTTGAAAGTTTGGTGGGTTAATGATTTGATTGCTCTTAATGTTTGCAAAAATTGTTAAAAATAAACCTACTATGAAGAAAATTTATTTTCTTTTGTATAAATGTCACTCTCTTGAGAGATAGTAATGGATTTCTCATCTTCCACTTGAGAAGATTTGGCCTTATGGGTTTAATGATTGGTAGTTCTCCTCCTAAGCATCTTTTTTTTTGAATTTCATGTCCCAAAACTTGACATGATTATTAGAATTGTTATAAAGCTTGTGTGCATGTATCAAATATAGATCACAACTAATTATAATATAAACCAATGCATTGACACATGAAAATTTCAATTAATATCGTGAAGGTCGAACTTGTTTATCTGATCTATCCTTTTTCTATCCTTGCTAGAGCTACAATGTGTTCAATGTAGGCTTAAATCAATTTTTAATTATTATGTCTCAATATTATTATTTCAATATTTTAATTGATAGATTTTTGTAATATTTGGTGTCCTCAAGATTCTTGAACGGGATTGAGGTTCATGGAAGGAAAAACTTCAATAGTTTGTGCTTAGTACGTAAAGGCAACAATGGCTGATCCATTGAATAGTTAAACCACAAAAAGAGCAAAAGGATCCCCAAATTTTCAAGGATAAAAAAAGGTTCAACTTTGTGTTTTTTAAAATGCTTTAAAAGGTTAGGCATCTTGAAAAATCTTTGGGGTTAATCTAACTCCAAAAAAGAATTAGCCAATATATATACAAGATAGTTAACATTTTCATGTATATAGATAGCACTTTTGGAATGACTAACGAGAAGCTAGAAAGCTTTTCATACTTGTTCACATCTCAACATAAGAGCTACATGTCTTTTACCTTTCGTAACATGTTTAGTGTTTGTCACTTGGTAGAACATTATGAGTTATGCCCAATCTTTCATCATAGAATGTTTGAGGTTTGCTTGTGATTCAAAGCAAAATATTTTCAAAAAACCATAATTAGAAGAATTTTGTCACAAAAGGGGCTATTTATCTTTGAATTAAAATATGTAATATTCTTTTATCATTTATTAGATATAGGTGAACTGAAAGAAGTGCCTTGGGTAATACCATGTATTTTAGGTTTATTACAAAAGCATAGTTTCCATTAGTTTGGGAAGGGAGACAATGCACAATCTTTTTTATAACGATTTTAAAACTTATGCCTCGTATGCCTCTTATTTGAGTGTGGACATGGTAAGTCCTATTGAAGTACATGATTTGTAGCGTATTGTTAAGTTCTTATTTAAGCAAGAGCAGATGTCAAAGTGGAACCTTTTAAGTACATATTTTAAAAGAAACCTCATTTTTTGTTATTTTTATTTGTTCTTTGGAAAAACATATTATGCCCTAGTTTTGTTTTTTGTGAATGTAACTCTTAAATCTTTTATACCATGTTTATCACTTCATAATCTTTTGCAACATGATTAGTAAAAAATTGGTCTTTTCTTTAAAAATAATCATAACTTTTTCAAATAACAAATGATGATGACTGCACATCACTATCAATCATTAACTTCAAGGTTTTTTTTGATGATGGAGACATTTGCAGAGAATTCTTAGTTTATTAGTACTTTTCTACAAATAATGTCATCCTAAGAATGCTTTATATGCTTTTTTTATGGGCACAAACATAAGGGATGATTTTACTAGACAAAGGTTTTTGTTTATAGATTGAATACTTCACATGGTTAATTGGTAATTTATGGTTATCATTGTGTTTCCTATTCCTTTGTCAACGTGCAGTTGTTTGGTATGATGGGGCATGTTGCCAGAAGATAGAGTTAGACATCTTATTTGAAAATTGTTTGAATTTATTTTTTTTTTCACTTTTGGCAATGAATTCAGCTTTTTTCACTACTGCAATTGTGAATTAGAATATATGCATAAGCGTGGGTTGCTATTAGGTCACATAAATTTATCAAATCAGATGTCCAAATTAAGTGATGCATATTCCTCACATTTTTATCCTATCATACAAGATAATTAGTTTGGGCTGAACATTTCTAAATTATGAGGTTATTTGAATGAAATGTCTACAAAGTTTCAAGAGATCAAGTTTGAAGTTTGGAGAATAGGCTTGACTAAGGTACCATGCTTTAAGTTGGGTTAGTTATAAAGAAATTTTGATTATGATGTAAATATGTTTTTATTTGGTGTGATATATTCCCATTTACATGGAAACTTTACCAAGAATTTCTTAAGTTGATTAGTTACTTGCATATTAACTGTTTTACTAATTTTGAAACAGGATGGTTATGCAATTCGGAGTAATGAGCGAGGAATAGCTGCATCCAAAGGAGGTGCTTTTACCTGGGAAATAGCTCCGGTTGAACATATTGTCCTATTTTGCTAGTAGAGGCAAGGAACAAAGACATTTGAAGAAATTTAATTTATTTTCCATTTGATGTGACTTTAGGTTGAAGTTTCTGCCGGTAGAGGGAAACCCTCTATCATTGTGGATAAAGATGAGAGCCTTGGAAAGGTAAATCTGCTAAAACTTTGGAAGTTGTTAAGTATATAAATATTCAGAGATTTTGGCATCTTTATTTGGTGATCTTATATATCTTGGTCATTTCCTTTTGACTTTGATATAGCTTGCACTTTGAGGCAGCATGTGATGTTGGATGCGTCAATGCTTTTCGCTTTTGTGCATCTTTGTACAATTTATAACTCTTGTCGACTCACTGTGTAAAAATGTGGAACCATCCTGCTTGCTTTCTTTTTCGTACATTCACCAGATACTTTAGTGAAGAAGAGCAGATACTTTAGTGAAATCTTCCTTCTTTGATACAGATAAATATGGGCTTCTGGTTTTCTTGTAGTAATGTTAAAATTGTTACAGTAACTTTATATATACAAATTTCTACATTGTAAAGTCGGGAACTTTGGTTGCTCGAATAACCTTTTTGCTGTGGGGAGATTTATCAGCCATTTGCTAAATATTGCTTCATCCAACTGCTTTCATTGTGCCAGTGCGTTATTTTGCAATTGTTTGTACATTTGCATGTTTGTGTTGGTTTTGAGGCTCTGTATAAGAATGCCTATAGATCACATTTTTCATTGAATTCTCTGAAGTTGTTAGTTTGTACTGTTTTTTCTTTCTCGATGCCTTGCCTACTATTTTGTGGGTTCAGCATACTTCTTCTTTAAATGCAAGAAAAGACTTCCTTGTTTTGTATATAATTATTGCAACTTGGAAAGTTTTTTTTTTTGTCTCTATACCTTCTTAACATTCTCATAAATAGTTTTGGAAGGGTGTTTTTTTGGTCAGAACAGGCTAATTATAATATATGGGCATTTATGCATGCTAGTATAGTTGTACAAATTTCTTGATTATTTTATGGTCCTTAGTGCTGATATATTACATTTATTAGTTTGATTATATAAAACTGAGGAAACTCCGGCCTAGCTTCAAGGAGAATGGTGGTACTGTAACTGCAGGAAATGCCTCTAGTATAAGGTTTGACCGGTTCTATATTTTCCATCAATATTTACTATGGACTTTCTCTTGTTTAGCATCAATTAATTTGCTTATGCTTAGGCTTTGTTTGATAAAGCTTTTCTTTCGTTTTTTTTTTAATTTATTGCAGAGTTCTGTTTGGATAGAGTGTTCAAACATCACATTATCTTGTGCCATATTCGATTTATTAGTATCCAAGTTGTTCAGATAATATATTTTTATTTTTGCATTGAAGTGAGTATATTTTATGTATTGAGAATTTTGGAATTCAGAGAACACTAGATACATACCTCTTTTAGTGTACGTATGTTCCAAGGACGTGTGGTTGGTTCCTATATCTTCTGTTAGCCACAAGACACGTGTAGATGCAAATCCTTGGTCCTCTTTCAAGCCTGACATGAAACATATCTTTTGGCTCCACTTGAATTGCGTGGTTATCGACATATCATTTATTGTGTGGTTGATGTATGATCATAGACATTACATTGGGTATACAGTGCACATCAGCTCCTCCTCACCGATGGTGTGCTTGTATAATATAGCATTTTAGTTCCCTTTTCAAGGTGACACAAAGCTATTTTGCAGCTATAGCTCAATATTCTGAACAACGCTCTTGCTCTTGGTATGTTTCAGAGTTTTATTCTTGTTCAATTGCATGGATTGTGTATGAGACAAGGTACTGTCTCTACGTGTCTTTTCCTTTCTCCCTCTTTAGCTTCCATGTTTTCCTATAGTCTGATCTGATACAGTTTACATGATTTGTTAGTTTTTGGACTAAGCTTTATGGTTGACCTTTTCTGCTTCTAGAATTCTATGAGCTTTTGTTTTATTAACTTGCCTTATAGATGAATATTAAAATTTTTTTAGGAAACATAAGTTAGCATGTTCCGTGAAATTTCCTTCATGATTCTTGTGCTATTTTTGTCAATGCTTGTTTATGATATATTTTCGTATAGATTTTTGTATGGTTATTTAATTTCTAGAGACCATGGTTAATCGTGGAACTTGAGTGCTATCATCTACTTGTATAGATTATAAATCAAAAAATGGATTTCTTTTTTTTTCATTGGCATGCAACAGTTTTCTTCTTTAAGTAAAATAAGATAAGGCTTCTATGTTGCAAATTTTTATATTCCAAGTTACAAATGTATGTTGATTTCCAAAAATTCAGCCTCATTACGTAGTGTCAATATATGAAATTGCATGCATGCTGTAGATGTCCTAAATTGCAATGTTACATGCAATACAAGGTAAATAGCCAATCGTTGGGATTCTCTTATAGAATAAGAGGATTGCATGCCAACTAAAATTTCAAGTTTCAACTCATTTAGGATTTGATTAATGAATCAATCATTTCATATGTAATTAAATTACTCATCTAACTTAATAGCACAATTTTGGTAGCAATCATGTTAGGTTTATTCTTGTATTTTGTTGACTTGTGCTCTCATTTTAAAACATTTTTTGCTTCACTTTAGTCCACACAACATGCCTTTAATATCAAGGTAAGTAGCAGTGGTGTTTTTTCGTGTGGCAAGATACAACTCGTTAGAATGATTCTCTTTGTATGTAAAAAACAGAACATGTTTAGGTTTTTGTTTTTGAAAGATAATAAAAAAAACCACCAGTATAATGATGAATAATAAAATAAGACGATATCAAGATTTTTGTGGTTTGACCAAGAAATAGTTTATATACGAGGAGCAATTCAAAATTCTCTATCTGAACCAAGTCCAAAGAAGGGCTAACAGTCAATAATCAATTTCCTTGACGAGAATATCAAACACTGAAAACAAGATATATCTTATTAAATGGAGGTTACTTTCACATCAATCAAGTAGTTTACCAAGTAGCAATCCTCTTTTTCTTCTTTGTTTTTACTCTCATGATGTATAATCCACAAAGAAAGTCAAATAACTAAGTTGTTACTGGCCTAAAAGCTTACAACCATAACTTTCCCTTGATTCCTTCATATTCTTGAAGTGTTCTTGAAGCTTTTCCTCCCTTTCATTCATACAAACTGAGAACCCTATTTAAAATCTTTCCTTGAGATATTGCCGTGGGCATGGTCAACCAAAATTAATTATATTTGATTTTATAAAATAAAAGAACTAATACTCATTTTTTAATACTGAAATTTAACATAATATTTCACCCAACTCAACTGTACAATAAAGATTACCAATTGATCTGCCAACTTTTTGATGTTTTTGTTTTCAAAATGCATATCCATTCCCAATAATGGGCAAGCATATTGGAAAAAAATGTGTATGTTACAATTTGTGGTTATGTAGACCATTGTAACGTGTCTTTGTCTTTTTTCCAGTGAAAATCTGAAATATACGCATTTGTTTTGGTAGTCCTCAGTTGTACTTGAGATTGCATACTTTTAGAGGTAAGAATCCATTGTTGTTTCATTGTTAAACTTTTAAACATGGTTCTATTTTCTTCAAGGAATTCTGAAGTAACAGTTGTCACTTCTTTCTTATAACATTGAAATTACTTGGTACAGTTAGTACATGTTAATATTTGAAGTTGCTACACACCAAGAACTACTTTCGACAACTTTTCTGGATGTTTACATTTTCTTTCAGTAAGATTAGTTGGTTAGTAGCTACCTCCCAAATTGGGGTGATCCTATCTTAATTTAGACTGGTAAAATGTTCCATGCTTACTCCGTTTTGTGGCTAAAGGAACCAAATTCATTTTAGCTAGGCTCACAAAACCATGTGAATAACATTCCCAAGTAAATAATATCCTTTCCTAATGACAGCAAACACAAAACTTCTTTGAGGAAATAGTAGTATCTCCATCCCTGGGCATATTGTATTTTTTTTTTTCTGCTAGTTGATCATAAAGAATTTGTTTTGCTTTCTCACCTGGTACATGCTTTGCCAGCTTAATTATCACTAAACCTTTTCTGATAGTTATTGTTGTGTCGCTTCCTGTGTTCATAGACTAACACAAAACTATGCCTGGGAAGATGTTCTTTAAAGGTGTAAGTTTTTTGCAACTTTTTAAACCTTTAATGATGCATATTTGTGTTGATCTGTTTGATCCTGGTTCTTCATATAATCATGAAGCAAGGCAAGTAGGGTCTTAAAGCAATATGCAATGAAATTTAAAATGTTCAAGCAGTATAACTGAGTGTTCTAAGTGCTTTTTTGTGATCAATTTCAATGAATAAGTTACTATCTTGTCCATTTTAATGATATTAATTTTGTGAAGAACAACAGCGAAGTATTGTATGGCATGTGCTCTTTTTTGTTTTCTATTTTTGCAGAACAATTATACGGTTATTGGAAATTTTTCTTCCTTAGTGTTTTGTTTGTTATTGTTGAGTTTTGTTTGATATTTTTTTATCGCAATTTAAGCATGACTTCATTAATGAAAATTTGTTGATCAATAGTGATGGTGCTGCGGCATTGGTTTTAGTCAGTGGAGCAAAGGCTCGAGAATTAGGATTGCAAGTTATAGCAAGGATAAGAGGATATGCAGATGCTGCTCAGGTTAATCTTCAAAGAGAACAATGTTTCTTTCCAAATAAATGTCTGCTGTAGCAAACTATCCATGTTTGCTGACTAGTAAATGGCTTGCATGGTCTTACACGCATCTTTTCTTATAGAATTTTGACAGTAAATTGTATTATGGGATGCTTTTTATGGGGAATGTTTCCTCAGTCGTGAACTTTGCTGATTTGGGCATTTTTTTTGTATCGTCCATTTGAGTCAGAAAATATTGATATTATTGCAGGCACCTGAACGTTTTACTACTGCTCCAGCATTGGCAATACCAAAAGCTATTAGAAATGCCGGTCTTGAGGCATCGCAAATTGATTTTTACGAAATAAATGAAGCTTTTTCTGTACGGTTCTTCTCTCTCTTTCCTGTAGAATATTGTCGTAGTGACATTTTAATTGTCTTCCTTGTTATTTACTTTGCGTATAGGTTGTTGCTCTGGCTAATCAAAAGCTTCTTGGGATTCCATCTGTAAGCTATCAATCATTTTTTCTCTTTTTGACATTGCTTACCTATGGAATTTTTTTTTGCTTTGTGCATGCTGATCGCCAATGTCCATTGTTTCTTTTGGCTTCAATAGTCGCTCTTGTAAATTTTCATTTCTTCTGCTACTGTTAGCTCTTAATTGTCTATCTTGGTTTCTTCTTTCTAGGAAAAGCTTAATGCTCACGGTGGAGCTGTATCACTTGGGCACCCCCTTGGATGCAGTGGAGCACGCATTCTTGTCACGTTATTGGGGGTAATGCATTAATCCTGTGGTTGATACTTGATACATTTAGTTTCTGCAGGCTATTTTCTGAAGCTTGCAAATCTTATGATTGCTTATGGCTGCATAAATTGTTGTCTTAATAAAGCATGTGACACAAAGTATAAAGCATCATTTATTCAGTTTTCTTCTTCTATAATGAATTGGAATTTTCAGTTTAGCTTTTGTAAGAAAGAAAATGAACGTTATATTTTTCTTCAAGAATTTTTGCAGTGCTCTATTTTCACTTTTCCTCGAGCAGGTACTCCGACACAGTAATGGCAGATTTGGAGTTGCCGGGGTTTGCAACGGTGGTGGAGGAGCATCTGCCCTTGTATTAGAGCTCATGTAAGGGATTTCCTTCGTTTTTTTTTTTTGTATTAGTAAGGTATTAATTATTTCTTTATGTGGGAATGAATTAAACCAGATTTGGGTTCATTTCATTTTCTTTGCAATAGTAATTTAACAGTGTTTACAAGCAAAATTCGCAAATAAATTATCAGAATCCCTGACTATATTTGGTCATGTAGAAAGTACCATAAGGTGTTTGAGTTTATTAAGATAAAACAATTTAATTAAAGATATATATTTTTTTTTATTTTGTTCGTATCCATCTAAATTCTCTTGGTTTTAGGTTTAAATATTAAGATATCTAATGTTTAGATGTTTTTCCAATTTTGAATATCATTTAGAGGTCAGTTTTGAATTAGAAAGTAATAATTTTTAAAAATAATATTTAATTGATGTTAAGATGTCATTGAACCAACTGCATCTTAGATTTTGTTTATATTATGCAAAAATGTGTTGACATATTCATGTTAATATGTAAATGCAAATTTTGACCATGTTAATTTTGGTGTTCCTTTCGTTGAAATAGACATGCATATAAGTTACATGTTATTTGATTCTCAATGAAAGCAATGTGCATATTTGAATTGGTTGAAGTGGCCATGTTTTTGGTTATTTGCAGGCCTCAAAGCGGAGTTATACGCTCGTTGTTATGAGCTAAGTGTTAAGCTCGTTAAAATGTTCTATGATCTGAATAAAATGGACCTTATGAACTCATAAGACCCATTAATGTGTGAGTTATTGAGATGGTGGAGATTTCAACTTCAGTGTTGTTCCAATGTAGCTATGGTGCCTGAACTCACCTCAACAATCTTGTATGAATATCATGATGGTAATAAGAGATTTCTCAGCTTTGTTACAGGTATGTTGTTTAGATCTCAATCTGAGTTAGAATTGTCCAATTTGTTCCTATTTTCATTTAATATTTGACGTTTCAGTGATTTTTTTAGGTTTATATTTATTTATATATTCAATTATTATAAATGTATGTATTTGTTTACAGTTTTTTATATTGATGAGTTTATATGAATTTTAAGTACGAAAGTGACTGGTTTTTCTTGGCAAAGATATAATCTTGCTCTTGCTTCTGATAAACTTCAAGCATTAATAGACTTATGAAGGATGCATACATACCTCAAATTCTTTTCATTTCTTCATATGAACAAAAGACAAGTAGACTATGTTTCATTTGGTTTTTATTTCTTTTAATTGCCTTTATTTAATTTCATACATAACGTATTGAAAGTACTGAAAATGGAGATGCAAAAAGAATTCCAAGAACAATTATCATTTGTATCCAAGGTTAAAGTGAAACAAAGAGAAAAAAGTCTCTAATATAACCAAAGGTTGCCAAGTATATAAATTATGATTCAAGAAACTGTTTTCAAAAACCTTTTATAAAAGTTTTTTTTAATCTTCAATATCATTATCATACTAATGCAACATTTTGATTTGATTGAGAGATTGATTTTGTTTGTACATATTGTTTTTCAAATAACCCAAAAATAACACAAGTTTTCAATATTTATATATGATATAAGTGCAAGATAATTTTTTTTCACTATAGAAATATTCAAGAAAATATAGTTAGGAGTCTCATATGCATTCAATTCAATGAGGAGATTGTAATAAGATTTTGCACTATAAAGGTTCCTAAGAATTGGAGATTGCTCATAATAAGGGCATGTTGCATAACATGTGTGATAAGTATGCTTTGAGGGTTATGAACTTTGGATTGTAATGACAAATATGATATAATTCATATAGTTGTTAGATGTTAAGTGATGATTTCAATCATCAATTAAGCAAGAAAATGGTAAATAATTAGTGGACGGCATGAGGTGTTAAAAGTATGGAAAATAGTTGCAATCCACCTCATTAAATTCATTAAATTGTAATTTTTATTATATTAACAATTATAAAATTAATTTTTCTTTATACTTACCATCTGGTTGTTGAGAGATCTCTTTTTTTCTTCTCATTTATTAACAACCCACAATACTACTTATTAACCCTTTCTTTTCTCTAAATTATATAAATTTCAAGTATAACTTTATTTGATTTATGAAGTTTTTAATAATAAAATTTTTATGAGATATGATTTTTGAAGTATAAAAAGAACTTTTATGAGAATTATTTAAATATAATTTTTTAAAAAAAGATTTGTATGAATAAGAAGACGTATTTTTTATTATAGTTTCAAACATGGGAATGAAATGTTAGCAATTCCAAACATAGGATTGGCTATGATAATTTATTTTTCTTTCAATGCATATAAAATATTTTTATATTTTTATTTTAGTATTTTCTACAAAATTATAATTTTTTTTAGCAATATATTTTAATTATGTGTTATCAAACATCTGCGTCCCCCTTCGTTACCCCTTCGAGTAACGACCTCCTCATGGTCATCGAGTCCATGGAGGAAGCCATGAGCTCCCCTCTCCGATCTCCACTTCCCGAACTCGAGAACTATCGCCCCACTACCGACGCGATCGTGGCTCCTGCCGTGGAGAGGGATACAGTAATGTTCCCTTCGCCGTCGCAGAAGTTACCGGCGACGGCAAAAGCGGCGGTTCGGGGATCCCCGGAGGTGAAGGAGGAGAGTAAGGCAGAGAACTCGCAGGTGGTGAGATGGATCCTTCGGCGCCGGTGGCGGGTGGAGGCCGTGAAGCGGGCGGCCGTGGCGGCGCGGATCGCCGCAGCTGCTCTCTGCCTCGTTTCTTTCTCGGTGATGGCCGCCGACAAGCAGCGCGGATGGGCCTCCGGCCACTTTGATCGATACAAGGAATACAGGTGAGTGGTTCTGTCCGTAGGTGTGTTTTCCTCCGCACGGAAAAAACCCTAACCACCGTTTGTGGTGTCTCTACACCGCAGGTACTGCGTGTCGGTGAATGTGATCGGGTTCGTATACGCAGGGTTCCAGGCGTACGCGGAGGTCTACCACATAAGCAGTAAAAGGCACATTATACGCCGTCCTGTGGGAAGTTATTTCGATTTCGCTATGGATCAGGTCTACTGCGTGTTACATTACGCGACTGTTTTACTCCCTGCTTTAGAAGCGTCGGCTTTACTGTTTTACATATGTTTTCCTTCTCATGTTAGCGTTGGTATATTCCCACAGACCTCTTCATGCGTGTCAAGAGATATTATTAAGACCGTATGCTTATATTGCAGCACACGAAAAAGTCTGAGATTGTGGCACTAACGCAAGAAAGAAGGATCAAACTTTAATTTTGAACGTACAATGGAGAGTTTAATGTGAAATGTATAAGAATATATGAGAATTTTATTTTTTAAAGATTAAAGTAAAACATCAAATTTGAATATTGTAGATCTATATTTGTTCTTAATAAAGTTTTTCCTGAATT
The DNA here is from genome assembly GCA_023846275.1 of Vanilla planifolia. Lineage (NCBI taxonomy): Eukaryota > Viridiplantae > Streptophyta > Magnoliopsida > Asparagales > Orchidaceae > Vanilla > Vanilla planifolia. The sequence goes on along the minus strand of CM043875.1, from coordinate 43,779,468 downwards.
AGATTAGTGAAAGTTATATGTCTGTTATGCTGTTTGTGGACTAGGGACTATGTTACATATTTTTTTTGTAGGTGTTTATAATTCTTGTTAAATAAAATTGTTTATGTATGTTCATAACATTTAATAATATATGTATTGATAATAGTTTTTTAAGATTTTAATGCACTAAAATATGTTAGCATTGTAAATCCATTTAGAACCAACTATAACCATTGTGTGAGGAGGAACCAAGTTCCAAGTGTGATTGTTGTTGTTACCTTCTTTAAATTGTTTGAAGTTTTTGAGCATTGATTGAACTGAGTATAATAATAATTGGTCTCTTCTTGTTGTCATTGTGCATAAAAAAGGTTTCATGGTTAGTGAGTCTATCATACAATTCTTTGCTTGAAATTGTAGAGTCTTGAATGCATATAACAGCTCTTATTTTGTAGTATTCCAATCCACTACTATTAGGAATTTTATTCTTAAGTTTTCCATCACTAATAAGGGATCCAACAATACAAGTTCTTTAACAACAATTTGTATTTCTCAAAGATATTTTGTGCTAACATGGCATTGTTGGCAATGCTAATGATGTTGCACATGTACCATGTATAATTGTTCATGATTTGATGATTTGCTCCCAAGCGACACACAAGAAGGCCACATAGAATATACTCAACTGAATATAGTGAGATAACTTGAATAATGTTGCAACGTAGAAAAACATAATAGAAATAACAAGCTAATTTTGTTCTATTAATCAGAGAAAACCTAACTACTTATGAAGTAGACACCTATGATTTGCTCCCAAGCGACACACAAGAAGGCCACATAGAATATACTCAACTGAATATGGTGGGATAACTTGAATAATGTAGCAACATAGAAAAATATAGCAAAAATAATAAGTTAATTTTGTTCTATTAATCAGAGAAAACCTATTGCTTATGAAGTAGTACCTCTTGAAAGTCCCAACTGATACTCAAAAAGCCTCTCAAACCCTTAGAAAAAAAAGCTAAATCCAATCCACTAGTAGAAAATTCAAATAGAGACCACTATTCTTATCGGAAAGCAAACTAGTCTTTAGACACTTTCTCTTTTACAAAAAATCCAATGCCTTAAACTCCATTGGCACACTCCAAAGCCTAAAATTAGTCTCATTGAAATTAGATTCTCTCTCTATCTCTTGGTATCAACACAAGATTAGAATACTCAACTTAGCTCTTTTACTCAAATCATGCGTGATTTTTTAGATCTCTCCCGAGGATTTTCAAGCTTTCATGGCCCCTTATGACACTATGAATAAAGATATACGTAAAATAACTAATCCTAATAGATTTTCCAAATCTTGGTCATTTGAATCCAATTTTTCATGTTAATTCAATTATCAAACTTTGTGCTTATCCAATTCATCTTTTAATGCACAATAACTTAAGTTGTATGCATCCTGACCAACCTCAAAATCGAGTCTTCTCGTGCCTTTCGCAAGATCTCTTCTCAAGACGTTTCTCTATCTTTCCACGGGTGTTGTTTGGCCTTCACGAGAAATCTTCTTAGATTTTTTTTCGTTCTCAAAGGATACAAGCTACTCAAGATCTCATTTTCCGACAGGTCATGTGCTTTGAGTACTCTATTTGACAGCTCAAGCATGCTTCTTAAGGCTTTCTTTCTCGAGATGTTCCCTAATCTTGATGTCATCTTTTGAGATCTTCTTGGGCCACACTCACCATATGAGAGTCTTTATATGATTGTCATACTTTTTAAGACTGTCTCACGAAACTACTAAAGTTTTCACCTTTTTCTTACATTTTGCAAGACCACACTTTCGAGTGCCACAATGCACATGGATCATTTGCCATTCTTTGACGAAGAGGCTTTCTCCTATGAGCCTTTAGGCCCTTAATTAAGGAACACCAAGTGTTAATAACATTTTGACTATCTCTTTTTGTATCTGTTAACACCCAATGTGTGATGCAATCCTTCATAGGCTTCTCCTCCAAAGCTAAGTCCTCCGACTCCGTTATTTGCTTGCTATTGTTCATGCTTTAACCCAAAAAACAAAATAATATACTTGAAACAAGTCTTGTGCACAGCTCTTATTGGCTACACTTCCATTTTGTGAGTAAATCTTGTTGTCCTTGTATACCTTCATCTTTTGCTGTTATTTGACATAAGCAGCATCACGGTCCCACAAGTAGCAACCACCAAGGATCACTTGACACACGTCAAGTGGCATTATGTCAAATACCATTTCGTTAATGAGTTCTGGAGTGGTAGTGAATTTCAATTGATTGCTTCTCCACTTAATCTTTGGTCAAGTTTTAATTTAGTTTATTAGTCATGGATATGGATGCGATGTTGTCTCTAATTTGAGCCTTTCATTAGACTAATAGCAATCAATTCCTGTAGTGCTCATTGTTGAAGATAACATTCATGAGTTGCTTATTCACTTGGATTTGAACATTGAACAACTCTTCTTAGTAGTTAATCTTTATCAAAATTTTCTCCTTGATACCCTTACTATTTATGTCATGTTCTTCACCATTAACAATAGATTAGGTCGGGTGTATTTAGGCTCTTTGAAACCCAACCCTTCTTGGTAACAACATAGAAACCTTCGTCATGCTTGTTGTCCTTGCTCTTCTACTTTAATTCAATGTCATTCCAAACAGTTTTTCCTAATATGTTGTGGCTTTTGATAATGTTGACAAAAGCAAACCTTAGAAGAACTAGAAACCTTCTCATGAAAACTTTTTTTCTTGTTGCTACTCGTGAAATCACTTTTGATCTTATTGTTTGAACTCCAATTCTTCTTCTCAATGGCAACTACAACATACTTTCTTGCCTAAAGTCAACCCTGCCTAAAATTTAATGAGGGTTTCTTCTGCTTGTAGATTTGCACCAAGTGAGGCCAACTTCAAAACTTGGAATTGTAATCTTGCATCAACCGCCCCTTTTGCTATCGGAGCTTGTGTCGCTAGCTTTATTTGGCTTTTTTGTAGCTTTTGGGGTTGAAGTCTTCCTATAAAAATTGCTTAAATTGATACTTGCTACAGCTTTACACTACACTAGAATTTAGAAAGGTTTTTCACTATGCTAGTGCATGATGAATTAATATCAACCTTACAAAAGAAATCTTGTTAGAAACAACCATATCCATAAATTGAGAAGTACGTCTCCAATTGATCTAATCAAGTGTCTAGCTTCTTGGCATCAATTTTTTTTCATAGGTCGAAATGTTGATGAGTGCCTCAACCTTGAAAGGTTTTATAACTCTCCACCTAAGTCTATGGTTTCACAATGGTCATTAATGCCATCCTTTAAGGCTCTTTCTTCCTCGGATCTTGTCCTAGGTCCCTTTGCCCGAGGATTCATCCTTGTTAGTTGGTGGGTCAAGGGGATAGGTAACAACATTTCTTTCATTATCTCCATGAGAAGCAATATTTGTTGCACCAAAAAAGTCACTTATTCTTCCATTAGGCAAGATTTATGTTATAACAACAAGACGGTCTCTTTCTGAGCAACACTCAAGAAGGTTGACAAGAATAGACACAACAGATGGTGGTGAAATAACTTGAATCATGTAATGGAATAATTGAAGTAGCAAGTAAACTCCAATCTATTTGTTAAAGATAATCTAACTACTTATAAAGTAGACATCTCTATTTGAAAATTCAATCAAGGTTAGAAATTCTTCTTTAAAAAATAATGTCTCAAAAACCTTTAAGAAAAAACATGCTATCTCAAATTCTCTCCTAGAAAACTTAACTGGAGACTAGGCAATTGAGTCTTTAGACTCTCTCGAAAAACAAATCAAGACTCGAACCCCCTTAGCACACTCCAAGGTCTAAAAGAACTCTCACATAGAGTAGATCATCTCTATTTCTCAGCCTTAATGCAAAACGAGAATACTCATACATACATGTTTTTTTATCTCTTCCAAAATCTCTTTTGTAGCTTTTAAGAGCCCTTGTGATTGTAAGAAAAAAGATATATGCAAAAGAACTAATCTTAATAGATTAATTAAAATCCCAATCATTTGAATCCAAACGAACTCTCAATTTTCATGGCATTTTAATATCTAACTTTGTACTTACCAATTTAGCTATAATTCATGGTTGAATTTGACTTAATTTATATGCATTCTTACCAAACTTGAAACCAAGCTTTATCAAGCCTTCCCCGATCTCTTTCTGATATTGTCCTTGTGCTTTTCACAAGTGTTGTTTGTCCATCAATGAACATGCATGAGCCTTTTTTTTCTCGAAAGATACAATAAGCCCCTTGAGATTTCCTCATCCTCCAAGAGGACATGTCTGTGGAGAACTTTAGTTGGATACTTCTCAGGGCTTTCTTCCTTGAGACCTTTTTCTTGAGTCACGACATTATTTCTAAAAACCTTCTTGAGTCCTCTCATTGCATAAGGGTCCATATGTGATCATCATATATCTTAAGGTCATCTTGAGAAATTAGTTGTCTTCACCTTAAACTCCATTCCTTTTCTAGGGGCTATCCTCTCAAGAAACATGATCCACATGGATCATTTGTTGGCATATGTGCTGGAGAGGTTATCCCATGTTTGCTTGGCCATTTTAACAGTCATCAATGTGGTGGTGATATTGGCATCCATTGAAGTTGTGATAGCTATGAGGAGATTAAACTGTCTAGTCCACGGTTTGTATTCTGGAGCAGCTTTTACTTGGAGTTCTTGAGGTAGCCTAATAAGTTGTATTCGTAAGGTAGAGGGATGAGTTTATTTCTTGATGTTGGATGTGTTGCTCTTTTGTTTGAATGAGATTGGGGAGCTATTTTGTGGGTTGTTCACTGTTGTTTGAACTAGGGATAGTTTGAGGTTTTATTTTGGAAATTTTAGTCCTGATTGTTTGATAGAAAGTAGGCAATGGATGCCATGGGTCATGTTCAATGTTCTTAGGAAGGCCCAATGCGAACAGAAGAGATGGCCACGGTGGTATGGTGGCTGGAATTGAAGTTAGAAAATTGAAGGCAGCAAGCACCTAGGAGTGTGATTTATGCTCTTTGGAGCAACGTGTCTCCAATACCTCATGGAACTAATGAAGATTGAAGGAAATCTCTGCTTCTTGTAGTACGATACATGATATATATATATATATATATATATAAAGTTAATACAAGAATATAAAGCAAAATATTACAGCAATGCATTGCCAAAGATAGAGATATGTGCATGTAACATTAGGTTCAATATTTGCTACATAATTGAACCCAAATTTGCCTTCATGTGTGAAATTATTATTGCTGCCATATATAGTTTCCTGGGGTGATTACTTGTTACAACTGCTTGATCATGTTAGATTGTGTGAGATTGGGTCTCTTCCTCTATTAATTTCATCATTTATTGGTGAGTCTAAACTGGTTTAGGATTATAATGGTTCACGCATTAGTTGAATCTTTTTTAATATTTTCTTTCTGTCATGACTTGTTATAATGAACTATTGTTTCAATGGATGAGAACAACAATTTTGTTGTTAGCTTAAATTACCTTGATTTTCTCAAGCGTTTTTTTCCTTTTTTTTTTTTAATCTTGTTGCCTTGATTTTATCAGAATCTGGTGCACTTTAGGTTCAAGCAACATTAATTAAGAAGGACAGTGTATGGTTCCAAGTAAACGATCTAACAATAAAAAGAAGAGGGAAGGATTACACCTTGGTTTTGTCCTGAAAATGCTCCTAAGTTTTTCTCAAACGTGAAACTGAAAATACGTACATTACTTAACAGAACCATGACTTCCATTGTCACCAATTGTCATAGAAAGGATTTGTTGCTTCCACCATAGCCGAGTCTCAATATATGTGATTTTAGTTGTATTTTAATCCTTTATCTTTGTAGCTTGAGCATTGTTGTAGCTCTTTCTTTTGCTTTAAAAAATCATAACAAGGTTTGCAAATGAGTGAGGGAAACATTCTTAGAACAAATGAGTTATTTTAAATAATGTTAATTTTATAAGAGATGAGCCATATTTAAAATATAGGAGTTATTCATTAAATATGAAATGCCTTTAATAGTTTAAATACACATACTCCTGTATTTCCAATAAATGATGAATGACTTGTTTGCTTCACCTTGGATGAATTATGTTACTGAAGAGGTGGAAAGCACCTGTTTGACCCATTAACTCTTCTGCAGATCTTGGCCTACCTTCTGATCTCGGCATCTTCATCGGCCACCGCGCGTACGAACTACTGGGTGGTGAACTGGGGGGCGGATCCCTTTCCTAACATGATCTCTGCTTCAGTTGCCGTATCTTTTCTGGCGTTTGTTGCATTTGCGTTCAGTTCGCTCATCTCTGCATACAATCTCTTCAACCGGACCATATAAACGAGCCACCCCGGTCAGGCCGTTGTGATTTGTAAAGCCAGTTTGTTCGACCCAACCATATATGATTGTGTTGTAGATGTTTGCTGTCTTTGACTTGGTCTCTTGGTTAATTTTATATGCTGAAATAAGTGAATTTGTTTGTAGGTTGAATTGAATAAAAGATAAAAAAATAAATCATTTTGATGAATTTTTTGATCGAAATGAATTCAAAGCAAATGAATTAATTTTCAAACCCGGTTCGCACTCCAATAAATTATCCTAAAAGATAATCTATATGATCAACGTTGCACGCGAGTTAGCACGCGGTTCCCACGATAGGCCGTACGGGTCGGGGCGCGGGATCTTCTGCTTGTTGCCTACACGCTCCTTCGTAAAGGGAAGAAAGGGAGACTGCGGCGGCGGCAGAGAATATGGCAGCACAATCGGTGTCTTCACCAGGCAGCGGCGGGGATAAGAAACCCCTTGGTGAAGGTGAATCTTCTTCCCGATCGTTCACTAGAATTATGTTAGTCGAGCCCTTTTTTCCTTTCGTTAATTGAGGTTAGATTTTCGGATGGCTTATTGGATGCATTTGGTTTTGAGTATCTTTGCGGTTCCGGAGAGGGAAATATCAACGCAGTTAGTCGAGCTGGTTGTTTCTCATGGAGTTTGTTTGTGGGCGGGATTTTGGTGTACGGCGAAATGCAGAACGATGAGCGATGATTGGATATGGCAATTACCTTGCTGTAATCCCTTGTTTTTTGACGTGGAAGAAGCCTTGAAAACTTTGACCTATTTTGTTTTGCATCAATAATGATCTCACACTGTTTTGGTCTTATTTCTCTGGGATTAAAGTGAGCTAGCAGCTCGAACTTTTCTTTTGGTTTTAGGAGCCTTCAGAGATTGCTCGTGTTACAATGTTTTTATCAGTGATTTGTTGGTGCTTATGCTTTTTCCCCCTTTTTTGTATCCTGGTGCTGGTGTTTTTTTTGCTTTAAATACAGTTTGTTTTTGCAAATAAGCTTGGATTCACACGATTAGAATTTGATAATATTGTTGTTTGTAGAGACTGTCTTGAATCATGTAATTATGGGAATTGTATATTATTCTATGATTGACTGTTAGAACAGAAACTGAAACATAGGAAGATTGCAAAAAAGCAATCTATATCTTCTAAAAAGAAATGAAAGCTTAGACAACTTTGAAAAATGCATAAAATGTTTAGTCTAATCCAAACCAGGTGTACCTGTTTGGGTTTGGATATCTATGAGGTAGAGGGGTGTTGTCAATGAATGAAAGGCATGCAGATAACGAAAAATATCTTCACGGTTTTTTTATTTTAATAATGTAAGTTTTCTAAGAACTGCTAGGTTTTTCATATGAAGATAATTTGTTATGAAATGTTTTGAAGTAGTTAAAAGAGCACAGCTGGGGTCAAGAGAGAAAACAGCATACTGGATCTCAGAATGGGAGGAGGAAAAGCAGTGTCCTGGGGAGGAGGTATCCAAGGACACTACTTCCTTTGTAAGAAATCCAACATTATAGAAAAAATCCCATTTGGAGAAGCCTTATCAGATGGATCCTTATGGCCATGAATGCGGTTCTGCCTCCTGCAGTTGGTTGCTGCCCTATAGAAGAAAATAGTATTCCAGTAGCCCAACTGCATATATCTGGTTTTGGCATGTTGCCACCATAGGATCTCCACCCTGGGAAGGCTTTATGATACTCAGAAATAAGATGCATGATATGTTGCTGCTCATCTAGACTAGGGGCTGTGGAGAGAATCTTTGCTTGATTTCTGAGATGTTAGTCACCAATTGTTAGTAGGAGGAAATGTTCCCAAGCTAGGAAGGGCATGATTAGTGCAAAGCCTTAGGCAAATGCAAGAACATTGTGTTTAAAATGGTAGGACTGTCTTTAGTTGATTGCCTACAAGAAGAAGCCACAATATATTTGGCGTTCGTATAGGACAGCCAAACCTTTGCAGATTTTCTCTTATTACTAGGACCAAGGCGTACTTGTTGGAGCTCAATAAAAAATGGGTAGTGATTCATGGAAATGTAAGGTGATGGTCTATTGTCCTAGAAAATAACTGTAAGCCATAGAGATCTAGGAAGCACATGTCGAGACATTCCAAGATAAGAGCTTGACCATCTTTGCTGTAGCACCAAGTTAATTGGTTGTCTTCAAAGCCACGATTACACAAGTTGCTATTATTGATGAACTTGATGAATTCTTCTATCTTTAGAGTGGAATGAAACAGTTTTCCCCTTTAGAGTGGAATGAAACAGTTTTCCCCTATATGCTTCTCTACGTGGGAGAGGACATAATTGAAATTCTTGATGGTACTCATAGATAATTAAGTGTAACAATCTAGGCAATAAGGTCCAAAACAATCTGTTGGTTGATTAAGTCCCTATCAACATAAAGATAAATGCCAAAAGAAAAACCTTGGGGTTACTTCTTCTAGGAGCATGGGCTACTTTAGGTGTGAAATGATCTTCACTTGCATAGTGTTCAACCATAAAATGATGATTGTACATGATTTTACTTCTGACTGTTTTATAAAAAAAAAATCTATGTTCTCTCCAAAAGCTTAAGAAGTAGAAGAAGAAGAAGTAGAGGAAGAAGAAAAAGAAGCAGAAGAAGAAAAAGAAGAAGAAGAAGAAGATGATAAAGAAAAACAAGATTTAGAACACTTTGGCTCCCAACAAAAGAACAAAAGTCTTATGTTGCTAAACCACCTCTTGAAGATGGTTCCTCAAGGAAGATTTGTGCACCCCTAGGGTGTTCCAAGAGCTTGTGCACACCATGGATGGTTGGTTGGTTGGATGGGACAAAGGACCTCTTGTATGTTTATCCTTCTTAAAATTTTCGCCAAGCTCCTTGAATTTTCTCCATTATTTGGTGGTCATCCTTTTGCATGAATGATTGTGGATCCTGAGTTCATGGGGTGAAAAATTATCCAAATTGCCCATTTCACATGGCTATATAGTGGGAGGATTCACCTGTAGGTATGACACAATCAATAGATCACCAAGGACAATAGGTGAGTACTTAACCACTAGCCCCATAAGGACAATGTTGATGGGCAAAAGAGTAGGACCAATAGTCTTTGAGCCCAATGTAGAAGGGCTTTGATGAGGGCTAGATGGTTTGCAAGAGCAAAGTGAGTGGGTGTAGGCATGGCACTAGTAGTAGGGATTGATCAAGGCAAAGGGGCTTGTTGCATAACAATCAACATCGATTTGTTCTTTGTGATGTTGTTGCGAGGCACCTTTGAAGCATTGTGGTTGTGCCAGCATTGCTAAGGAGCTACAAGCATCCATAGCCCCAGCCATGTAGTAAGTACTTCATCCTTAGTAGGCATCATAGAGGGTGGAAGGTTTAAGGCATGTTTGGGAGTAATAGGGCAGGGCTTTGCAGAGCAGTCACTAGCTAGGGAATTGAGAGAAGAGCTCAGTTAGAGGGAGGCCTTAGGATTGTAGGCCCGAGCAAGGTAGCCCCCTTGGTCGTAGTTGAAGCATACTATCAAAAAGACCTCATATGCAAACCTTGAATACAAATGATCTAAAGGAGTATTGATCTAGATGCTTAAGGGAAGGGACTTGGAAAGATCTAATCAAATTCAAACATGAGCAAAGATTTCCTTGTTTCTAGTAATAGAGTCAACTTGTATAGGAGAATCGATAGCACAAGTGATTCGGTCTAGATTTTGTCATTCCCAATTTGGAAGCGGGAGGATTAGCATACGCACCTAGATTGGAGTAGATATAATTGTTCTGTTGCATGGCTTGTATTTAGTAGTCCATACATTGAGTCTAAGGGCTTGGTTGGTCATTATCTAAAAGCCCCTATGCCACACCAAGCCCTAGTTTGACAAGTTACTAAAATAGAGTAGAAATCAATCGTGGCCCAAGTTAACTACCTTGAAGCTGTCCATATGGCCCCAATGTCATCATAGTTACTTAGCAATCCATATGAAGGAGATTTAGCATTTGTAGAGTTGGCCGACAAGATCATTAACACGCTTTGCTACAACCCACTTAAATGCAATCCCTAAGAGGTGACCTCCCTCTGCTTGACAAATGGAATGTTGGAAAGAACTAGCTTGGATACATTAATGTTGGGGTTCCCAACCCCAGTCAACCAGTTGGCTGTCTTGCACCAATAGTCGTGTTAAGTCCATGAAAGGCCTAAGTAATGAATTCAAACAATAGTACTATAAGCATTATAAGATGGTTGTAAGCTTTATGTGTACACTAATTATATCAAAATCAAAATTATAAAAACTAATATATTTATCAAGAAATTAAAAATTTTTCATAAACTTTGACATTTCTGGTTTGTACAACAAAATCACAATATTATAGAAGAAAATATAGTGATCATAAGTGATATTAAAAACATATTATGAGAAAAACATGGGCTACAACAACCCAAGTATGATGTGCACTAACTTTGGGAGTTGTCCTTATGCTTGAAGATGCATTTACTCAAAAACTTGTTTATTTTTTTCAAAAACTAAGGAGGTTGGCATGTAGCTACACAATATAGATATGGATTGACAAGAGGACAAGCTAGTAGTGGTTGTAGATAGGTGGTCAATCTAAGAAGGCAATTGAAGGCCTCTTTCTTATTATGCATGATATTTAGTAGTTTTGTTTGGGTGCGGACAAGCATGGCAAATCCAACAATTAAGGCATGCAATACAAAGATTAAGTGCAAATCTTTTTATACTTATTGTGATGCACCGAATGCTATGGCAAAGAGAAACAAGGGATTTTTTGTTGCATCATACTATAGTTAGAGATGTAGAAGAAACGTGTGTTGAATTTGAAACATATTTTGAAGTTTTCTGTTGAACAGTGGGAATCTGAAGATGGGCATGATCATTGTGGATTGCACAAATAAAATGATATTCCCAAAATGTCATCAAGGACCTTGTGAGCGTTGCACACCCAAGGGCATTGGAAGAAGCTGTCGAGCTCCTTGAAACTAAGCAAAAATTCACACAATGCTGTTGTATATTCGTCATAGAAACAGAATCATACTTGATAAGGCTTGCACTCGCCAACTTCATGCACCAAAACAACAATACCATCATGAAAATGCTTTCTATAGAGTTTAGTTTGAAGGTGTCTCACTCCAAGCAATTAAATTGTTGTCAATTGTTTTTAAACTTGGCAACCATTTCCCTAACTAGGTCCCCAACAGCGTGTTACTCTAGAGAGCAGTAAAATTCCCACTGCCATGCAATGTAGTGACAAGAGACAAAAGTTTGGAGAGATGAATCCTTGCATATAAAGTTTGGGAAGAAGATAAAGAAATGAAATTTAGTGATTGTAAAATGTTGAAGTGCTCATTTTGTTGCTAATACACTAACAAATATTGATGTTATGATTAGATGACTAAGATATACCAAAGCACTTGTTCTCAAAGAGAATAACAAAAGTTTGAAAAAAGATAATTAAGAAAGCATTATTCTAGTTATTGAGAGGAACAAATTAGAAGGCAAAGGCCATAGTTTTTTTTATAAGAGCTACTTCATTGATACCTTTAAGGTCTTTTATAAATAAGTGCAAGCATAAATGAAGAATGAAAAATAATCCTATGCAAATTCCCACAATATTATGAAACTTTTTTTGAATTGCACATCAACCATAATGTTAGTTCCTAATTGAAGCTTTTCTTATCAGGTATATAGGTGACATATTTTATGGTGTCTTCTGCATGCTTGTATTGCTAGATGCTACGTGATTTAGTGATAAGTGGCTCTCCGGCAAAAGTCCTCTATAATGTTCATTCATTGAAGGGAATATGCTGGCTGTGCTGGATGTCACAAAATGGTCATCTGTTGCTTGCCTTGGTTGTATACTTAAGGATCCAAAACATAAATATTATAGAGGTTCAGTTAGATTACCTATGTTTAATGGATCCAGGTTTCAGAAATCATTGATATCAAAGGTTGGGATTACATAAATGAAGAGATTGATGTTGTGTTAAATCTGAATATAGGCTGACCTTGTTTTGTTGAGGATAATGGAGTTGTATCTAATTAACACAAGTTCATTAAAATATTCTTTGGTGATTTGGGCATGTGAATTGAGGGGATCCCCTGGTCATATGTGAATTAAAGGTCAAGTTATGGTAGTAATCTCTTAACAAAATTTTAGGAAAGCATTTTGTATGATAGACCCTGAGGATTTGTATCCTTTTCCAAATCCTATGCCATGCATGGAGTGGAGGAGTTTCAATAGAACCAGCATACCTGTTTTTTTTATATTTGTAGAATATTGGGCATAATTGAATCAGAAGAGCATTGGAATTGATGTAAGAATGTAAGAATAAAATGACATGGGGAATTCCCAAGAAGATATGCAAAAGAATATGCATAAGCTAGACTTGATGATTTCCTTTACTCTCTATTATTGCAATGCAAGATGAGGATTCTTAAAGAACAGTCTAAATAATTTGGATTTGTGTATTGTTGTATGGATCTGAGTCCTTTGCATCTAAGTATCCAATTGCAAACTTGATGCAATGATTAAATGTATTAAGAATTGTCAAAATAGCTCCTGTTCTAGATTATTGGTTAAGATGTTTGTTATTTTGTGCCTATGTTATGCCTACGTTGTTCGACATCACTTTATGAATGATGTGAATTGAAGGTTGAGATTCATGTTCTTGTTATCTTGAATCAGATATTCTCCTTAGAACAGGATATCCTAATTTGAACCCATTGGGATGCTTCTTATTTGGACAATCCAGAATTTTTTTTGTTGCTTTACTCCTGTTGTTTTGCATCACCATGATATAAACTATGATCGTCTGGGCATTCTAACCAAAAGATTCGCTGATGTTATGTGGAGATATGAGTGATATGTATGGAGAATGGCAGTATGGTTTGTAGTTTAAAAAAATGCTAGACTTATTTGAGTTGAGCATGATAATTTAGCTCCTTTTTTGGTAAATCAGCTTATTATCTTTTGCACAAGATTATTTTTTATTGCTTAATAAATTTGGTTTAAGGTTTTAGTGAACATTGCACCAGATAGATAGGCCTAACCGAATTAGTAGAGAAGATATGTATGAAAGCTTGAGGAAGATTATTTCTATCCCAGTTCAGTTGTATTGCAAGGTTTATGTTCTCATCAGCATACCTAGTTTTACTTGTACATATAAGTGCATTTAAAGTACGCATTACATTCAACTAATATGGTACAATCTCGTATTCTATAAGGGCCCGAATTATCAGAACCAACTGGCCAAATAGCACAGAATGAAGATGCTCATGGATCTCAAACGAAAGTACCTTTTATACCGCCAGAACCTATGCGAGAAGACCAAGTGCAAAATGCTGTCAAGTTTTTATCACATCCTAAAGTGAGGGGCTCACCAGTTATTTATAGGCGCTCTTTTCTTGAGAGGAAGGGCCTAACAAAGGAGGAAATCGATGAAGCATTTCGTCGTGTACCTGTATGCTTTTCATGAATTTTGTATACTATTTGGTTGTTCTTTTGTTTCTATGTATTGATGCTTGACATTTATTTGGTAACTGTAGGATCCACCTCCAAATTCTACAGCAGCTGATACTATTGCAGCAAATCAAGGTAATAAATGTCATTTTAGGATTGGATTAAGTAGTAATTTAATGTTCTTTTGCTATTAGTCAGCATCTTGTAAACTTTGGAGCATATGATTATTAAGATTTTTCTTCATTTTCTCAAGTAAATGAATGAAAGTGGAACTGGGATCAGTATGAGAGGTAACTATAGGCCAATTAAGAATATTGTCTACTTGCTAACTCTTTAAGAGTCATATTTCAGTCTTTTCATTGCAAGTTAATGTAATGTAATTTAGTGCTTTGAATGTTGTAGCTACAGAACCAAAGGCATCTGCTAGCTTGCAGGCACAAGCTCCCCTTCAACCTTCGCATCCTGCAGCTTCTCAAGTTGGAGCTGTTTCTTTGGCTCCAATTTCGCAACGAACTGGATTAAATTGGTCACATGCATTGCTTGCTGTTGGGCTGCTTTCTGCTTCTGGAGCTGGGACTGCTATGTTGTTTAAGGTTTTCACTGTTAATTTGTTACTTTCATTTAAAAGATGCTACCATTTTTCAATCTTCACTGAAATAACTTGGAACCTAGCATGGAATTTTTCTATGTTAGATTTTGTAAACGTTTTGTTAGAGCGAGCTAGATACGCATTTTCTCATGCTCATGTTTTCAATTACGCAGAAAGCAGTTCTTCCTAGAGTAAAAGCTTGGATTAGAAAAGTAGCAATTGAGAATAATGTCTCTGTGAAGGAAGATACAAATAAAAGCTTGGCGGAAGAAACTGCAGAAGCTGCTAAAGCAGCTGCCTCAGCTGCGGCTCTGGTTGCTACGGCTAGTCAAGAATTGTTAAATTCAAAAAATCAAGGTGATGCTCCAACGTAACCTAAAATTTATATTCTTAAGCGTCATTTCCCTGTAATATATTAATTATGCTTTGCAATGTGGCTTTTTGCTTGTTGTTTAGAGAGGAAATATTTTGAAGCTTTTATGGGAATGATAGATGTTCAAGTAAAGGAAATGAAATCCATGTCTGATGCTATTCAAAGATTGGAAAAGGCCAAGGAACAAGACAAACTGGTAACTGAGTACGCCCAGTATGCTACAGCAAATGGTAAGTTGCTAGTGCAAATCTGTTGTAGAATCTCTTTGATTGATTAACAAACTGAAGCTTTTCCTTGACGATGAACCTTTCATATAGGAATAATATTCTTATTAACATTTCAGTAGTTTAACTCTCTGCTTATCTCATGCTTTGCACTTCTATAAAGTTAACTTGTTTCACTGACCGATAAAACAATTCTGTGGAATATTCAGGTACTACTAACAATTCATGGAGAACATCCCATGTTACCCAAACAGATTCACTGTTAAATGTAAGCTTTAAATCTAATTTCTTGATTTGGTAGGACTTCTTGGTATGTACATCTTCATGCGTCTTATTTTCTTCTGCAGCAAGTTAAGGTCAATGGCACTACAAATACCGATTATGGAGCTGGTTGGTGATACAAATCCTTCGCTTTACTAAATCTTTTCCTCTTTGATAGATATGCTATTTTGATCAATCTTATTACGTGATTGGTTAGTGAAACATTCAGTAACCCCTACCTCTGTTGAGCCCGTGACTGCACCTCATTCCAAGTCATATATGGAGGTAAAATAACGTTATCTTATCAATTGAAAGGATGGAATTGCTTTTTGTTTTCACCTCTTTCTTGCAAATTGTTTTACTAAGCAGCTTATAGATGATGATATATATTTGGTTATGCAATGTAGATGATGGACATTTCTACCGTAGAGATTACTTCATGCTTTTTTTAACATGCATTGCTTGGATATTTGACTGAGTTTTGATTTTTGTTACTGATTGGTTTCTTTTTTCTCACTCAATACACTTGAATCATGCTACTTTGTTCAGAATATTTGCATATCTAAACTGAATACAAGTCAAATTTCTTTGTGTTCATGCATCTATGTATCAGTAAACTCTACTGCTTAGTGAATTCAACTTATTTGTCTCGTCAGATAATGGAAATGGTGCAAAGAGGTGAAAAACCATCAAATATTAGGGTTTGTTTCTTTCCCTTTCTTTTTTTTTTTATCAAACTGATTTCCATATCATTGGATTTAAATCACCTGTAATTTATTCATAGGAGATCAACGATATGCCACCAAATCCTAATCAGCCCCCATCAAAGCCACTCATAGCACCAAGGACCAAGGTAGGGCATAAGATTGAAGCTCCATACAAGTATATTTCTTAAGCATTTCAGCTGATCATTGTTTCCATCTTTGATTAGCCATGGGAGTTTCCTCAGCAAACCTCTGCCCCTTCGCCAATAGAGAATGTACAATCCAAAGATGTTTCCTCCGAGCCATGGTGGAGGAGAAAAACTGTTCAGATCACAGAATTGGAATCCGAGCTGGAGTCGACAAAACATTTGCCTTCGAGCCAGCGGTCATGGGTCCCTCCCCAGCCGCCATCGGTCATCATGCCTGAGGCAGCAGCTGCCATCCGACACCCCAAACCTCTGCCTCCTCCTGCTCATAAGCAGCATTCGGAAGATGACAAGACTTCAGCGGTCTCCGGCGACTGGGATGGACTTGCTCCAAACACATCAGGTCCCGTGGTTGAAGAAGAGCCCTCTGCTAGTGTTCCTATAGCTGGTAAACATAACGAGATTGAAGAGGAGAGAGATGATGGCATTCAAGTGATGTAAAAGCTAAGCCCAAAGTGCAGTATTTACTTTGTAAAGCTACGTTCACCAAGCAAAACAAACTATCGTCATCTGCTAATAAATGTGCCATACAGTTTAGAATAATAGAACATTACCAAGAACATTTTACCATATGGTTTGTATTAGTTTGTTGTAGAACAACTCAGTTTTCGAAAGAAGCTTCTGTACCATGAATTCTCTTTAAAAAATGGCTTATTTATTAACATTAATCAAGACAGAGGAAGATGGAAGTAGTCAAGTTTCAATTCGTCGAAAGAAAGTATGGCTTCAAGGAAGTAGGTTTGCGAGGCCACTTAGAAGAGTTAGTACGCTGTCGAGCAGGTCTTAATAACGCCAGCTAAAAGTCTCTTCAACTGAGGAGCTTACACGGTAGAGATGGGTTTAGCTTAAAAAATCAAATTATTATATAAATCAGACAAAATAACTAATCCATTTATATTAAATTTATGAATATTAAATATTTATAATATGCAATATTTGTATTTGAACAAATATGGATTCTAACAATTGATTGTTTGCACAGTTCTTTTTTATACCTCTTTCCTAGGTATTGATCTCGAAGATATAATGGGAATATTCCATATGCTCTAAAACACAAAAAGAAGCAAAATGTTATGTAAATTAAATATTACAAAGAATTATATAAATGACTTTAATTATATATATATAACAAAAAATCATGTGTTTATTTATTTTATTGTATTTTATTTATTTTAATTTTTTAAGTGTCATGCAGTCTTTTGGAATTCAACTTTTAAGACAATATAATACTATAAAAATGATGAAATTTAATATTTAAAAAATAAAATAAATTAGGCTAAGTCATTTGATAGCATAATAAAAATATTTCTAACCACAAAAATATTTGACATTCTAACAACACAACTTGTTCTTTGTTTTTCCTTTAATCTTAAATATATTAAAAATTCATAAAATAGTTTTTTATATTTTTTCCAAAATAAAATTTAAAAGCTATTTTTTGTATTATTGTATTTTGTTTTTAAAATTTGTATATTTTTAATTCATTCATATTAAATAGTTTTCTTCAAAATTAAATATTTTAAGCTCATAAATAATTTTAAGAAAACAATGAAGAGAAACAAGAGTTATAACAATCATTAAATGTATTTTTTTTTTTTTTTATGTTTTTGAGAAAGAAAATGCTTTTGAAAATCTGTTCCAAACAAGCGAAAATTAGACTACATATGATTTTGGTAAACCAATATTGGAATATTTTATAATAAATTAATAGAGAAACAAAACATTTCATGTAATATGTACAAGAAAGGTGTACAACGAAGGCATAAATACAATAATAAAGTGAAATATTAATTAAACAACGTCAAGTTCAGAAGAGGTGCTTCCCGCTCGCAAACCATCCACCGATCAGTTCCTGACGATACGGCAGATAGCTCCGATGAACGCCAACCGCCGACGACGCCCTCTGAAATCTCCCGTAATGGATCCGGTGAGCGGTGTGGATATCCAACTCCTTCGTAGTCCCGCTCTTCCCTTTCCCGGCCTTCCCCTTCTTCTCTCCCTCCTCCGCGGACGATTTCGGGTTAGGGTTAATGCAGTTCAGGCCAAACTTCTTCCCCTTGTCTGCTGTATTCACGGTGTGCGGAATTTCAACCAACTTGTCCTTTCCGTCGCTCCGGCTCCGGCGGACGACCAGATTTCTGATCTGGTTCGTGCGCGTCGCCCACGCCGACGTCGCCGTGGAGCTGCTCTTCCTCCGATTCGGCACTTGCAACCCGGCCGCCTGCAGCCGGTCCGAATCTTCGATCTCCGACGATGTGGAACATGACGAAGACGCCGATCCCGTGCGCCGGCCGCGCTTCTCGCATCCGAGGTTCAGCAGCCCGATCTCCTCTTCCAATTTCTCTTCCTCCGGCGAGGTTTCTCCTATGGCAACGAGCTCGCGGTTGAAGACGGGATATTTGGGGAGGATCCGACCTTTGGAGAAGATCTCATCGGCGGTGATCCCCTGCAGGGCGCCCGGAGCCGATCCGATCGGGAACTCGAATTCGAAGTCGTCCTGTTCCTCCATTTCTTTCTATCCTCTCGTTCTCTCTCTAAAGAATTTTTCGATGAGTGCAGAGGACTGAACAGCGGCGTTTATAAAGGAGTTGGAACGACGGATTGATGCAGATGGCATTGCAAGTCAACCCCGCAAACTCCCGGGTGAAGTACAATTATTCCTATAGTGTATGTATATTATTATATTGGGAATACGATCCACCTTTGCAATTCTGATTGACAAACACATTATAAAAGGTACGGATCCATGCCGTGAGAGATTAGCGTGATTATTTTAATATTCCACATGACATTAACTGGTCAAATTGGCTTTTAATTTTAATTTAGCATTTTGTTGAGCTCGTATTTCTTTCTTTTTAAACGTAAACCCATCAAGTTCAGTTGCTTACCAAGTCAGAAAATTCATGGCACATGGAAGATGCGTTATGTATTTTGTTTATATATTTTTTAATATCTTGAATTTTACTTAATTAATATTTTATGAGTATATATAATTGGTCGTCTGTAAGATAAGACAGTTGATGTTTTGCTTTATCTATTTTCAAAATTTCAAATTGTGGTGCTTCAAAATTGGGATATCGCTTGATTTTGTACGATTATTACAATTGAAATACCCTTAGAGCCGTCATTGTTGAATGTCACACTAGGTTCAACCTTGGCTCCAAATAGGGATTCCAAAAAAATTGTTAGGGATTCCATTTCATCAGTTAGTCGAGATCACTCCAGAACTGTTTTGTAGAGTGTTAAATTCCTTTTCTTGTCAAAACAAAAATTGACAAATGCTCTAAATCAATAGAAAACTGTTTTTCCACATATTTTGTTTTAGTCTGAGTGGTTTATTTAAAAATTTAATTAAATTTATTTAGTCTAAGAAGGTTTTTCAGGATCGTAATACCAAACGGACCAAAATTTGACCTAATAGATAGGTTCCTATCTATCAACTAAAAAATCAATCCATTGAATTAGATTCATCATTTTGTGTGTAAACATGACAATTGATGAATAAATGATAATTCAATCAGTGAGGATCTATAAGATACATTCCTTTTTGTTACATCTAATTCTTGATAGTGTGTTTTTATCTGTAAGGTGAATGAGTTCGAGGACTTGGTTCATGTGAGACATCCTTAGAGCCAATTTTTTAGATATATTTTTATTATTTTTTTGTTATCTTTCTTTTCATAATCATTTGGTAGTTTCCTTGTGTCATTCATTTATGAAAAGTCATCTTTGACAGTCGAAATTCTTGTTCCCTGCCCGCAGTCCATCGTGTAATGGTGATGAAAGATTGTTTCAATAGTTTTGACATTCTCGCAATTCATTCAGGAACCTTATTCAATAATCCCTTAATACTTCTCTTGTTGCTACTTGTATTGCAGCTCATAAGATGTATGAGAACTAAAAAGGAAAAGATAAAGATTTATGTTTGATTTATATTGCATTATATTAATAAATAAGTAAAATTGCAACATAAATCACTGATCTGTAAGAGATAGCCTACTTATAATGCATATGTGTATTATAACCACAAATTAGTTATCCATATTATTTAGTGTAGTTTCTAGTAACTAAATGTTTTGTATATATCATCTTTTATTTTATAATTTTTTTGTAGAATAATTATGTTTCAATCTCTTTATTATTTTTGAAGTGATCATGATAAGTTATGGCTTTTATTTCATAGTTTGTTGTTAGATAGGATTTATGGTAGGACAGTGAGAACTTGTCCCTTTTTCAAAAATGACAGGGCAATTTTGCTAGTCATCTTTTACACACATCCAAAAGTTAAATAACAATTTGATCTTTACAGATATAAATTATTTAAAGCTATTTTAATAACTATTTTTCAATAATATTTCATTAAATATCTTTTTAACAACATTTGCATTGATCACACCGAATGACTAGTAGGTGAGATAGTAGTAGCTTTCAAACTTCACTTGTGTGCATGAATGCTATATTTTCAAGGAGAAGTTTTTATTAGTTAGTCAATTATTTATTTAGTTATATATCTTGCAAGGATTCAGTCCCTTGAACTTAAGTTTCTTTTTGATGAAATTTAGTGTCAATTACATATTTGAATTTTTAGCCTCCTCTTTAAACGTTAAAACGAACTCCATATAAATTATAACTTATTTCTATTGAAATTTAAAACCAATGTTTGTACGTTAGAATTTTCTTTTGTTTGCTGTCACATAATTTCAAATATTAAGCTGCTGTCTTTTATTTCTCTTTATCTTACTTGGATAAGGGATGAGAATAGTAGGGTAGGTTCTGATTTCTTTTTTTTATAATTAATTTCAGATAAGGGTTTGGCTTTTGATTTTTGCACGCTCATGGTATAAATTGCATTAGGATTAGTCTTTAATTCAGAGAATTAACTTAGATTTGGTTTTGACTTCTAGCTTCGGCTCTGCAAATTATGCCTTTTACACAGCATAAAATGTTGCCTCATGGTTCAAATACCAACTTTTTTTTACAATTTCTCTTGATTTTTTTATTGGCAAACTTATACAGCTAATTATTGTTTTTTAGTACTTATTGCAGCTGAAGGTTTTGGAGTATATCAGAGAATTAGTTCAGAATTGATTGTGTGTGGGTTGAGATGACTTTGACTTGAACGAATTTCAATCGTGGGTCCATTCTGAATCAATGAAGGTAACATCGAACACAATTACTCGAATCACTATTTACTGCACAAGCATTGGTTTATATGCTGTTGAAAAAGCCTACCAATTTATTGCCTGAAGATACCAAACATATTGGAAAATTACATGAAATTATCTGCAAATTGATGAAGATGTTGAATACTGTTTTGGGGAAATCGGAATAGTTGGATTGAGTTTATATTCAACAGTTGTGTGCATGAAGTTTAAACACACACATATACATGCCAGAGTTGGGAAAATGTTGGGATACAGATCAAGTGTTAGATAAGATTCAAATTGTCACCCGGGGAACTTATCAAGATGGGGATGAATTAATGATCAAGATCTGATGGCATGTCAATCAATTTGTGTAGAAAGATCAAGGCTACTATTTGCAAATCAAGTCAAAAGAGAAATAAGACATTGAACACGATAAATCTTCAGTGTTTAATCCCCTATGGTACTTTTGGAGAACACTAAAAATTGAGTTACTACATATAATTTTTCATGTCTTATTCAATCTCATTGTTCTTTTCACTGAATGAATAATTTGTGAGCATTTTTGTCTTCTTTGTTTGTATGAAATCACACCAAATACCATTTATAGATGTGAGTGTTTGATTGCACTACACTGCGTCGGTTAAAAGGAAGAGGGCTTAGCTTGTTAGGTTTCAGTTGGCCTTTATAAATGTAGAAGTGATTATTAAGAGTTTTGAAATAAGAATATCACAATGACTTAAAAATACATATGATAGACAAGCTTATAAGAAGAGGCTAATTAACAATTCTAAGATGAAAATGTGAAAATAAATCTTTAAAAGACAAATTAAGAAATGTTTATATGTAAAATTAATGCAATATTGATTAAAATTTTAAACTTTTTATTATTTGTTTAAACAAAGGTATTAATGTAAGCTCACATATTAGATAAGGAAGTTTAAGTGTATGAGTAAGTTCAGTAAAAAAGGAATACAATAATTGTACAAGATGTACAAAGTAGAGCATTAGACTTTGCATTTAATTTATTGAACTTTAAAACGTAGAAAACTAATTATAGTGCTATAATCGTAATAAAAATGATGTTATATGCATGGTACAAAGGATAAAAGAAAGATCTATTTTTTTATGGTGAGACTAAGAATTAAATAGTTTGTAAATGTAAAAATGGATATGAAGATAGTTTGTAGATGTAAAAATGGATGCAAAGACAGTTTGTAGATGTAAAAATGGAAATGAAAATATACAATTTGGTGATTCAATTCTAATAATTTATTCTAAGTTTATTGTTAAATAATCAACATGTGATAGCTTATCTTGAAATTTATAGAAACAGTAGGAGTGAAGTTCGATATTTCACACTTGATTCCTTGACAAAAAAAAAAAACTTATGGCGTCATGCCTTAAAAGCAATCTCATTTCCTAACAATAATCTCTAAGCTTGTGTAGTGATGAGGAATCTATCTTATATTCCTTCCTCTCATAATCATGAGCTTTGACATCGAGATGACTTTTTCTAGGCTTATTAGATTCATCAATAATTGGTGAGTCAACAACTCATGACAAATGGAGAGAAGAGAAGGAAAACAAATCTTCTGTTTTTTAACCATATCTCAAGTTCATGAGGAAGATTTTCGCTACTTTGTAATAGGCGCACAATTCTATCGATGTTAGGATTTAACCCAAAACACTCTCGTACCATATTAAAAGGGAGAAAATCATGTCTTCTTCGAGTTCAACGGTGGATGTGAGAATAGTCGATCTAAGACAAGGGATCACAAGGTGGCTATCTCTTTTTTTCTCCGTTGCATTCAGCATTTCAAGTAAATAAAACCTGTCTTCATTTCTTATCTATCAAATCCTAAACAATTTATCTATTTACACCAAGTTCTCTAATGTGGTCTCTTCAGTGACAATCAATAAATAATTATAAACAATATTTTCGCTTTAAAAACAATTATTTTAGCATATAAATGAGGATTCTAAAAAAAAAAATTTAATAAATAACATTTCATAATCTCATAACAAAAAATAAGCACTTGAACAGAGTTGTTACACTTAGTTACTAAAAATTTGAGACCTTCATGCAGAAAAGATTAAAAAGGGGAGGATTTTCTATCTTATGGAGTGTTTAAGCTCTCAATTGCAGAAAAGAGTGTAATAATGGTGTTTCTTGTAAATCATTTGCTTTAGGAAACCAAAAGTACAAGCTGCAAAGCTATTGTCCATGACCATCTTTCAACTTAGGTTCAATTATTTAGTCTATTTGCTAGTTGAGTGTGAAATGACCTGAAAAGAAAAAATTTTAAAAAAAAATCTTAAAATATAAATTTTGTCTGAATGAAAATCATTTTTTTTTTGTAAAAATGTTTTATTTCACACAAAGTTAATTTAACAAAAATATATTTTTATTTTCTAGTTTCTCAATGAACTCATTGAAACAAACTCACATTAAACTTTCTGTTGCTTATTTGTATGTATTTTGAAAATATTTAGAATTAATCACCATGGATAAAACGTTGAGCTCATTCTCTTTCTGGAACAAAACTATGTAATAACTGACAATTATGTCATGGTCCTTTGCATCAGTTCCATAGCACATTCTGGTGCTCATAAAAAGAAGGGAAAGGGAGAACAAAGTAAAGCAAAGAACATTATGAGACATAATAAGCTTGATTGATACATTTTGTTCCCTTTAGGATAAAGCAACCATTAATAAAAAAAAAACATGAAACATCCTCTGATTAAAATTTACAATAAAAAAAGTAAAAAAAAAACTCCATTACTCTTTGAAAGCTGTTATTATAACATTGTAAACTTTGTTTAATAAATTATAACTATAATGTAATATTTGATGAAAGCATTTTATGATTTTACAATTAATTTGAACCTTGGTGAAAGCAAAAGCAAGCACATGCCAACATTTGGGTTAAAGAATCCAACAAAATATTTCATTTTATTCTATTAATTTTGTAAATATAATTAAGTTTTGATCCCAAATGAACTTAACATTTAATATATATTTACAAAATTATAAGCTATCAAACACTAATGAACATTGTTAATGTTTTTAAGCTCATTATTTTTCATGATTTTTATAATATTGTATTTTTATTATAATTTATCCCAACAAGTGTTCGAGTTGTGAAGGACCAACCGAACTGTACTTAAACGCAGGGCAAAAGGACCAAACCACTGAAGAGATTCCAACGCCTCATTTAAAGCTGGCTATTCATGACCTTGCTTTCTTAAAGGCCTAAACTTATTTCCTCAAGGGAGAGCAACGAACCCACCTTTGAGCTTTCTGACCCCAAAGGAGCGCCCTTAAAACAACCCGACCCTGCTTTCTTTTGCCATAAGCGGAGATGTCTACCATTCCTCAGTCCACCGCACAGTACACGCTACAAGAACCCCACACGACTTCCTCTTCCCACCCCAACGGCTCCTACGGCCCCGTCTTCGCCGTCCTCGCCGTGATCGCCGTCCTCGCCGTCTCCGCCTGCGTGGTCGGACGGCTCTGCGGTCGCCGCCTCCGCCGAGAGGAGGGCCGAGCCGAGCGCGGGTTTGGTTCGGCCGTTCCGGCGGGAAAGCTGGTCAAGGGGGAGAGAACAGAGGACTTGGAGAGGCGAGGAGAAGCCAAAGGGGGGAAAGCGGAGGGTTATATTGGTGGAAATGTTGGGTTCAAGGTAAGGCCGTGATGCTTCAAACGAGACGGTTTCTGTTCGTGGTTTGTTTCGGGGTTTGCTTTGGGGGAAGAATGGATGTTAAAACGCTCTTTCGTCTTATGGTGTGTTTTTAGATTTTAAATGTGGTGGATTTATCGAATATCTTTTGTAAAAAAGATCATAAACAAGCTGTTTGATGACAAAATTGCATTAAATTGACAAAAAATCAATCAAATAAAGACAATTAAATTATCACTTAGATGAATTCAATAAACAAAGTTTGAATTAATGTTTATTCGTTTTGAAATAAATGATCTGAAGAAGACGTTTTGGGCAACATTTAAGCATTTTTTGTGGTCAACATATGGTTTCCAAGTGGTTTTGGACAAAGACTTCAAAGTCGCATCTTGCCCAAGAATAGGCAAGATCATTATATTTTTTAAAAGTATTATAATTATTGTTTTGATTTAGTTTTAGATATAAAATTTCAAAAAATAATTCTTTTTTTATTTAGATCAATTGATATAGTAATTTTTATATAATGTTTTGTTAAACAACAAGAACAATAACAAAAGTGCATTAAATTGACCCTAAACTAATCATACCTATCATAATGATAGTCAAATTGCTACACTACAATCCAAGTTAAATATGATTTCATTAAGGATACTTTGGAAAAACTACTAAAAAAAACATATTTTTTTTTAATTCTCAAAAAAACACATTTTTTTAACAAAATGTGGTTTCCAACGGCACTGATTTGACATATTGGAAAACTACATCTTTCCTATATAAACAATGGAGCTTGTCATCATTTTTTCTTTTAAAATTGTATTATTTTAAAAGCAAATTAAACTACAAAACAATTTTAGCCTCTAATCTCTTCATAAAGAAATAAAACAATAAATTTATACATCAAAAAACAAATTAATCGAACAAATACTTCTAAACAACAGGCTATCAAACACAATACTCTTCAATAACAATTAACAATAATAACTTTCAAATGAATTTTAGTTACACATAATTATCATATAAGAAACAAAGTCACCAGGCGTATATAAAACATGTATACTTCCATCTATTGGCAAGGTCAATGCTTTATCATTAGAGAAAACCAAGAGCAACATAACAGCAAAACAAGTAGATGTAACTTACATGGTATAGTTCTTGTCACAACGATGAAAACATCATCAAATCCATAGCTTTTCATCGACCAGCTGTTCATTTGGATCAGTAAAGAAGAGTTGCCCATTTGTTTAAAGCTCAAATACTATTAGGTTCTACCCTCAACTAATTTAAGAAAAAAGAGTAAAAGCAAGGATAGAATTAGCACATACAAAGAAAGCAGTGCATTCTGAACCAGATTACAAATTGAATAACTGCCACAGCTGAGAGAAAACCCTAACCACAATTGGATATTAGTATTGAAGAAAGAAGTCCTAAAAAGCAAAACTTGTATCACAACACAAGTTGGGTAGTAATTCATCGTTTGGAAGCACGGGACAGATAAGCAAGACAAGCTTAAGCTGCCATCAATTAACAGATAGAGGCAATTAAGAAATCTACAATCCACAACAGCTATTCCATAATTTAAAATTAACTGCTAGCTACATCAAAGATTAGCCAAGAGACGATGGGATGAGACATACACATTCTCAGGACTACTGGCAAAGTAGATATATAAGAAGGAAACCCAAAGCAATTACTGAGGTTGTAACCATGCCTTCGTTTGATTCTCTGATTAGGCTGAAGAACCAGGGCCGGATCCATTAAGCATCTTGTCGACCTTCAGCAGAAGGCCCTGCATCTCCCCAACAAGATTATCCCTTGCCTCGGGCTTCAGCCCATCTGGTGAAGAACTGATATTGTTAATCAAGGAAGGAGAGCTTGCAAGAGTTGAAATCATAGTCTCAAGGCTTTTCCTTATGTAAGGCAGGGGAGGCTTTTGAACAGCCGAGTTTAGATCAGGAAGTTGCTGTGGTGCAGAGGTGATGTTGGGAATTAGCTGAGAAGGAGAAAAAACAAGGGGAATTTGTGGTGGGATGATGTTTTCGGGCAAGTAACGGAGGCGGTAGGTGGCCACCGATCCATAAGGTCCAGCTTTATCCTTGAATGCACTCTCAGCATCAACGCTCTTTGCAAAGACGACAAGTGCAGAGTTTGATTCTTTGAACAACTCAATCCTGTTGTCAATCAAAGTACCATACTTGCTGTATGTCGTAACAAGATCTTCGATGGAAGGAAGGGAGACACCGGAATGAAAGGTCAACTGCAGAGCTGCCTGACCTTCAAAACAAGTTCCAGATAATTTATCCTTCCTCCTTCCAGGCTTTGCTTTAAGTGGGCCTTCACTGTTCTTCTTCTTGCGGCCAGATTTAGCACCTTCAAGCTTAGAAATTCTGACACCAAAATTTTGCAGGTTATTGCCGATTGCATCTTCTGTACCTTCCATCATTTTCTCATTCATGATAAAAGGTTTGCGGCAACTAACAGGTTCAACATCCAACCCTACTTCATTATTTGAATGATAAGCAGATTTGCTAATGCTTTCTTTTTCTTCTGAGTCTCCTGCATCGGAACCACTCGCCATCTTCTGATCCTCAGCCTCAGCATTGGTACCATGCTTCCATCGTTTCCTACCCTTCCCTAGCTCTCCTTCATTTGAATCATATTCCATACGGAGATCCAAATCCGCTGGAGCTTGAAAGCTAGTTGTGCTGTACAATATTTTCTTTTTCCATCCAGGCTTCCGTTTCCTTTTGCTTTCATTTGAAGCATCAGCAAGATTTTTACCCGAATCACTCTTGCTGCCATACCTTTTTTTGCCCTTAACTTCACATGAAGGATCTACCCTGCAACATTCCAAAGCAAGAAGAGCTCCTAGGCTGTAATTCTTCCCTGACTTGCTTCCATTACTAGGTTTTTGCTTCTCGTGGCCTTCGTTTAGATCGCCAACCAAGGGGATGTCGTGTTCAACTGGAACTCTTTGGCTGGTTCTCCACCCTGACTTCCTTCCACCACAAGGTTTTGGCTTTTCTTTGTTTTCAATCAGATCATCTACCAGGGACAGATCAAATTCAATTGGAGCCTTCTTTCCCCTGTTAAGCTTTTGCCTCTCTTTGCCATCATTTAGATTATCAACCAAAGGGAGATCAAGTTCAATTGGGGCTCGTTGGCTGGTTCTACCCCCTGACTTCTTTCCCCTACTACGTTTTTGCTTCTCTTTGCCATCATTTATATCTTCTACCAAGGGAAGATCGACCTCAAGTGGAGCTCCATGGTTGGTTCTTTCACCTGACTTCTTTGCCCTACTAGGCTTTTGAATCTCTTTGCCATCATTTAGATCTTCTAACGAGGGAAGATTCAGTTCGACTGGAGCTTCTTGGCTAGCTTTATCCCCAGGCTTCTTACCCCTAGTAAGCTTTTGCTTCTCTTTGCTTTGTTTTACATCATCTACCATAGCGAGATCAAGTTCAACTGGTGCTTGGCTGATTCCATCGTTGGACAACCTCTTACCCCCAGGCTTCTGCTTCTCAGAACAGTTGTTCCATTGCTTAAATTCCGGTTTTGTTTCCCGGCCATTCTTCGATCTCTTTAAACCCAAGCCACTCGCCTGATGATCTCCATGCTTGCTATTCTTCTTGTTGCTGTTGGGATTCAAATCATCCTTCTCAGAATCCTCATTTTTAGTAATATATTCATCCACCAGGTTCTTGTAATCTTCAAACTTGGCACTATCAGAGTAAATGAAGCTTCTATACATTGCAAAGAAACATCTGACTACTTTTGCAGATGGGTTCCGTTTAAGATGAAGAGGATATGCTGCAGTGGAAATGAACTCGGAAAAAATCTCGCATGCCGGTGTGCTTTCGATTTGAGACAAAGGGATTTTATCATCATCCTCTTCGCCACTGAACTTATTAATAGCAGAGAACCCAGTAGACTCAGAACCAGACAACCCTGCAACTCTTCTTAGAGACATACCCTCTAGTCTCTTTGATAATGAGCTCAAAAACTTTCCCACCTCACGCAAATTAGTATAAGGTGGTGATAGATACTTGCTTTTCTTCCTCTCCCTTCTCCCTGAGCTAGAGCCAGCCTCCTCTTCAGCCATAACAGCATCAGTCTTCCCCTTACGTTTTTTGGGCACCAAAATCTGTTGCTGCTCCTCCTCATCATCATCATCAACCTCAATGGTATCCAAATCCATCTCAGCAATGAGCTTTGACATACTTCTTCTCTTACCCCCTCGTTGAGGCTTACTTGGAGACAGATCCGGGCATTCCAAAAACCCATTTCCAGCTTGAGAGGCCTCTTCGTCTTCCTCCAGATCGATCTTGTCCACCAACTCCACAATCCCGCGACGCTGTTGAAATACCCAAGACTCTCCCTGCGAGAAACCCTTTCCGAAAGCAAAAACCCAGCTCCTCAGCCGCACAGAGTCAAGCGGACTCGCCACCTGGACATCTCTCGCCACCTCCCGAATACAGTTGAGAAACTCCAGCGGTGAGTAGTTCGTAACGGGAAGCTTCCTGCCGGCGTCTCCTAGCAACAGCTTCCCCCGGGCTTCCCCGGACACACAGGGGCATGTGATCCCAACCTCAAGGCACCTCCCGATCTCCTCCATACAGCAGCCCACAGCGGCCAAGAAGCTCATGGATCTGCTCTGCCTCGACATCTCGTCAAACACCTCAACGAAAGGCTTGAGCTGCTTCGGCTCGCACCAGGCTAGAGCGTCGTCATCCCCGAAGTAGGCGACAGGGACGGAATGC
This sequence comes from Vanilla planifolia, assembly GCA_023846275.1. NCBI lineage: Eukaryota > Viridiplantae > Streptophyta > Magnoliopsida > Asparagales > Orchidaceae > Vanilla > Vanilla planifolia. The sequence goes on along the minus strand of CM043875.1, from coordinate 43,749,731 downwards.
GTCTTCCTATGAGTCTTCATGACACGATCGGCCGACTCCGAGGGGGAGGAGATGATAGCCGGCCACCACGGATGGCCCTTGGCCTTGGCCCATACGAAGTCGCCGACGGTGAAAGGGCTTTCTTCCTCAGCATTGTCCCCCGTGGGATTTCGGATTTCCTCCACCGGTAAAAGCACCGGCTCGTCCCTCTCGGATGGTAGGGAATCTAGGTTTGGAGCTTCGGGGGCAGCTAGGGTTTCCATTTTGCTGCTCTCGTGGAAGATCGAGCAGTGTGGGTGTAGGGGGCAGATGGCGAAAAAAGGAGGTAGATATGTAAAAGTAAAATTAGTGTCAAGAAAATACCTGAACGGGATGTGCCGGGAGGGTCCGCACTGTAATATTAGAAAAACTTACAGGCGTTAACAAAAATTCTATAAATTGCAGTTCTACCCCCAACTTTGAGAATTATTCCTATGCGACTGTTGTTTCATCGAAGTATATAAAAAGGATATATCATGGTTGGAGCAAACCTTGTGATAATTCCAAAGATATATAAGACGAAATGGAGCCGTCTCATGAATAAAATAACCGTTATTTTTCAGAAAAGAAATATTAATAACCCTTTTTTTTAAATTTAAAAATTGTTGATTTAAATTAATAATGAACAAGCACTTTGAAAAGGAAATAAACAAATAAATAAATAATATACAGTCATATCAATATAATTAGTGGAAATAAAGTCGATGCAAAATCATGTGCCCCATGAAGTTATATTTATTGTTCACTTAAAAAGGAAGTTGAACTCTTTCTCAAATTGGCTTCTTGGATTTCTATTTTGTTAGATGATTTATTAGTCCTTAGTTACTATTTGTATATTTTTTTAAAAAGATTATTAGTATCTCTAAAAAAACTTTGTTATAATTATCAACAATATTGTAAAATAAAATATTTAAAAAAAAATCCTTTTTTCTGAGTTGTTCATTTTGTTTCAAAATTGAACTTACTAAAACTAAAACTTCGTACTTTGGACCATTAATATTCAAATAAACAAAGCAAGATTTGGAGCCTACAGCTAACATTTAGGTTCACGAATTTTAACTTATGACTTATTTTTATAAAATTGATTTAAGTTGGCCATAATAAACTAATTAGATTTAAATATAAATTGTTTATGAGCAATGTTATCAAATCAGAAATCTTTTCAAATATATAATGATTTTTTTATCTAATTCAAATGAATATTATTTAATGCTAATATTCAAATTGTCAACTTTGGAAATTCTTTAAAATATTGGTGCAACAATATAGTTATTTTGATACCATGAAGATTAATATTCATAATTTCCTTTCAACAAAAGGTCTATGCGTGCAAAATTCCAAATAAATGGAGCCGAATGATCTCAAGGAATGTAATCCATTTCCAATTTGTGCAAACTTGTATCCATTTTTATTTTACTCAAAACTAAAATGATCTTTACTTTAGTTTATTGTTTATGTAATGTTTCATTGTGTGTTTATCACAACACATTATAGTTTGTTCCAATGTTTTTATCTTATTTTCAAGTGTGACTACTCAATAAAAAAAAAACTTATTTATTTTGTCATTGTGCTCGTTATCATGATAAAGCCTCAATTTAATTTTTTTAAAAAGACATTCGAAACAAATAATTTAATTAACAAACAATATTGATTCAAATTGAACTTAAACAATTAAAAGACAATTTGTGTTTGTTCTCTCTAATTCTTGCATCAATCCTAACTTCATGATTTATATAATCAATTTAGATAAAAGTATTTACTAAAACTTACAAGAATTAAACCATGTTGTACAACCAAATAAATTAAATTAAATTAATAATGTGTAGTTTGAACTTATTTTCTAAGCACACAAAGATGAGTTTCAAATAACCCATTGCTTACTTACCCAATATAAAGATCTAATAAGAATGCATCACCAGCATAGGAGCATGTAGATCTACGTAACCATCTAGGTTATATGTGGAAGAAGAATGTGAAAATAAAGTATCACCTAAACTTATTGTGCTGCATATGAAATCAAAGATCTAAATTGCTTACATCTTCATCGTCATATTTCTCCAGGCAGTTTTCAGCATTCACGGGCTCACATTGGAAAAGGTCTGGTGCCATATCTTTTGCCTTCTTGTGCTTCAAATCATTCATGGCTATAGTTTCAGTTAGCTTATCTCTAATGCGTAGTTCTAACATCTCATTGCAAGCACTCGCTGCTTCTAAGCCCAGAAGACGAGCACATTCTGCTTGGAATTCCTCATCTTTAGATGATGTTATGAGACAGGCGATGGTTCTTGACAGAGCCGGAGCATGCTTTTGTATCTGGAAAGAAACACCAGGATTTGTTTTAAAAGAACTCAATCGTACATGCTAATATAATCTTTAATTAGATGTAAACGCTCTAGAATTTTATATTAATCTACTTGGTGACATGACTTCACTTTGATTTACCTAATACGATCTGAATGCATAGTTTAGGTCAAACTTCAGATCAAATTCTATTCTGCTGATGTTTTACATGAGCTTTCCAAGTGCCACACAGTATTCCATCAAAACTTGCGAACTGAATTTTCAGTAGATAGATCACAGATTATACCATGATGCAGACAAATTTGAAATAATGTCATAAAATGATTTTAAAATGTGCTTAACATAAAGTACTTCCAAATTGTGACACAGAGGCTTTAAAATTCAACTCAAATTGGCACATAAATTAAAATCAAATAAGTGTTAGAAGTTGCTTCTTCATATGGAACCCAATTGTGACAGCCAAATTCATACTTGCAAAGTAAACAGGCAAATGCAAGACCAAGTTCATAAGCAAGCAACTTGCAAGCTTTCTGCTTTTAGCTTTATTGGTTAATGGTATTTTAAATGAACTAGTTCACTTCATTCATTTAAGAGTTCTAGGAAACTTATATAAACTTAGTAGTAACTTTGCAGTAAACTAATAACATTGACAAAAATCATGATTTGTAGTGAACTGGTAATAAAATATATGGGAACCAACTAATTGATAATGATGAGAAGGGATAGAAAAAATGAAATAATTAATGCCTTTCAAAATGTAATTTGACACTAGAGTTCATCATAGCCTAATAACTTGTGATGTTCATGCTCATTATTTTTGTTTTATTCAAAAATAAGAAGACCAGGTCATATAAAGATAATCAACTTCAGTTCAATTAGACAAGCAGCTGAACATATACAAGCAATTGCATGCTTCTACCTAACATTCACAACATGATGATTATGCATCAGGGAGTGCAGGATGTTGTTTATAAGAACAATTAGGAATTAAGATAAAATGCAAAAAGTAATTTAAAAGGTTGAAGGTAAGACCACCTTTAAAGCACGCGAGCTAAGAAAAAGCCCGGTATATTTTGCCTTCAAATCATTCAATGCTATCTTAAGCGCCTTGTTGATGCCTATTTTTCTGTCTGATATCTCTTGCCTTCCTTGCAAGATAGTAAATTTGGGAATTAAGGATTGCATAGAAGGAACAGATGCAGTTTAAGTGCAAGTAAAAGCTGTGATTGAACTGTAATAGGATATTTTGTGTCGTAAGTATGAATTGCAATGTCAAGGTGAGCTAATGGTAGATCCTCCCACTCAAGCACAGCATGTCCCTTTCTTTCCACTATGCCCTTCAGTTTTAGCCCATAATTTTGCCACTTGAAGCTTCCCAATGAATTTAAAGTTGACTGGGTGATTGAAAAGGGTGAAAAATCTCTGAAGAACAGAAGCTGCAAAATGAGAGCAAAATACAATTGCAAATTAAAGCTAGCTTCTTGATAAAATAGATATTGAATACAAGCTATTTCCAGAAAAGTAATTAGCATTCCAACATCCAACTAGAATTTTGCAAGGGAAAAATTAACCTTTAGATCAGTAAGGAATTAACAAATATGCAATAAAAGATCCCATTTCTATTGCTTGACAATGATTCATTGTGAGAATGACAAGGTGTAGCAAAAATGTAGCAAACCTCTGTGTTCTGAGAGCTCGCCCCTAAACAACAAGCAATACTTCCCAAAGGAACTACCAAAACCGCAACATCAACAGCATGTCTACCATTCCTTGAGCTGCATGCATTTCCAATTCCAACGTTGAAATCTTCTCTGCAAATGGAAAAGCCAAACACAGAAGTACTCTTTGAATTGTCAGTAGCTTTTTCAATTTAGGCAAAACATCTTTTAAGCAAATAAGCAAGGCCGGATATTACTGTTGCAGACGAGAATGAATAATAATCAAACAAGTATTACTGTTAAGAACACCTTCTTGTACTACAGGCTACTTCCACACTGCCTCTTTGCTGAAGTTTATAATCTATGAGGCCATAATACAGGCATTCAACATTCGACATGGGATGCGAGGTCGCCGAAGAACTTCTATTTCCTGGAAGAAACTGCACATGCTTGGACCCATGGTTATCTATATTTTCGACTAGAAGATCAACAAAAGTTTCCTGAGAAAGAGAAACAAGAAATTGTTTTAAGTATAACACCAGAAATATTGGTAATTGAGCATTGATGTTATGTTTCGTATATGGGCAGCATGCAAAATAGAAAAGACCAACTCCTCCATACAGGATGAGGTGGTGCTCAGAATACAGTACAGAAGCAGCTTAGAAGTATCATATGCATGTCATACGCATAGTTTTTTAAAGATTAAAAAACTTACGTTCATAAATAAGTGTCTTTAAATATTTAGCAGCTTCTAGTTTGCCTAGCTGTAATCAAACATCTAGCCTTGAGAAAAATGTTTAAAAATTGTTGGCATTGCAACAAAAGTTCAATGACAGTATAAAAAATAAGAAAATGAGTCATAGCTCATATGGCATTGGTGTTGTCATCTAAAGTGGAGATCCAAATTTCAAATTTGAACATAACCTTAAGTTTTTCAAAAAAAAAAAAAAAATTTCAAAATCCATTATAATATTATATTTCCAAATTATTTCAAAAGAATTTTGAGGTATAAAATCTTCATATAGAATAGAAAGTTGATCATTACAAATTTTTACAATAATTAGAGCCAAAAAATGTTTGATTTACATTTTTCTCATAAAAGGATTTTACTTAACAACAGTAAAATTATTTTATCAAAATATGTGTCCTTTAAATGACAAACTATTCTATATAAGGTATATTGAATATTAGCCTTTGCTCTTCTAGAAACAAAAAATATGAATGAGTTGTTCAAGATTTTATTTGTTCAAAATGTGGATAAGCCAAAATGAGTTTACATATCTATAAGCATATTCACATAAATATATATATACAAATATACATACATATAGATATACATATATATATATATATATATATATATATATTCTTGCATGTATTAAGCAAGTATTTGTAGGCATGATCATTCTCAAACAATAGAAACACAGAGTTTTTTCTTTTGTGCAACACATAATATAAGATAAAACAATTAAACCCACTTACATGATCGTTTAGCACATGCATCTGCAACAATGAGAAAAAACAAGTGAGATGACTATGGCTTATAATATACTAAAATTCAATTCTTAAGGTAAAATGAGCACATATAAAACAATAAATTTACAAACTTTTTGTAAAAGTGAAGATAAAAGAATCAAAGAATAATTTCCATTATTTACCAACATCTGGTGCAAGACAAAATCAACTAAAGACAAGTAAAAAGTCATTTTTTATTATTAAGAGATCATATGGCTACAATGATGCTTTTCAAAAAAGGAAGCATAGCTTGACAACATATATCTCAAAGGTTAACATTTTTTCAAGTTTTATTAGATTGGTCTACTAGAGCATTGGGTTTGACAAGTAAAAAATTTCAACTAAAGTAAGAGTTGAAATAATGTTAATGATTAATTTAATTTTAGCTCATTCTAAATTTGAGCAAATTGGGGAGGAGGAAATGAGAAGTTCTTATCGTTGTGAGGCCCTGCCCTAATAATCACCATCATGCCATGTCGACCATCTTTAGATCACAAATCTCTAGCTAGATTGGATTTCCGACTTCTTATTCCAATAGATTAAGTGGTTGCATTGCATCAAAGTTGCCTTACATGAATTATCTATCTTTGCTAGCTAATAAAAATCAGAGAAAATGGAACTATTTAAATTTATAATGTTGAATTGGAAGTTTATAGCATTGACAGTGTAACGCTTGACCATGATGGAATAGAAGCCTATCATAGTTTACCCTACTGTTTAATAACATATTCGATTTTAAACTCTATATTAATTCACCACATTATTTTCTGAAATTAACATTTTAGTATTTTCAGTTTCAACTGCAGTTTGCAATTATTCTATATGTTAAAATAATTGCAAACTATGATTTAACTCACAATTTTGGTTAAAATGCAATTTGAAAAAGGTTAAAAATGCATTAAGAATAAGTTAAGACACATTTCTACAAACCATAATTTTTTATAGTGTAACTAACGTATGAGTCTCAATTTAAAAAAAACAAAAAAATATAGTTATGAAAACTTATGTTCTTACAAACATATGGACAATGTCATTTCTTCTTCTCACTACAAATTCTTAGATTCAACATGCCCTGGAACTATTTTGGGCCTATATCCAATTTCCAAATCTCATTTACATGAATTCAATGTTGAATTTCATGTAGATGGAAAAGATCCCAATTGAAGCAATAGAAGGTTTAAGTTGAAGCTTGTTTTTGAATACCACCTTTGATGTAGTTGTATTTTGTTTTTATGGATTCAATGACTTTGCATACACATCAAGGAGTCTATGGTAAACAATTAGATAGATTTACTTTGGATAATTGAAAGGTTCAAATATTGGGTGGTTATTTTAGTTCTTTTATACAAGTTTAAATGCTTCGATAAATAGTAGTTGACAAACGTAGGTTTTTATGAATGAAAAGGAAAAAGTCAAATAGAGATGATCCAAATTTTTTGAAAGCTGACAATGGATTAGTCCGATAGCAATTAGAATATGTCAAACTTCTAATTCTTGAACTATGTTTCTTCCTATTATCATTCCTTTCACACTCACCGACTTCCTCTTCTCTTTATGAATCTTATCTTTCATAATATTTTAAAAGTGGAAGTAAATATTTTAATAAATATTTTTAAGATTTAAATTAATAAAAAATAATACTTTCAAGATTGATCGATAATCATCAGGGAGTATTTGAAGCATCTGAAATGTAAAGAAATTGAGTTTATAATTGTTATAATTAATTTAAATTTTTAAGAAATTTTAAAAAATTTTAAGAATGATTTTATAATCATTCAAAAAATCATATAACACTAAAAGTAGGTGTGACATCTCAAAAGAAAGATGTGTACTGAGAAATCAGTATACAAATTATTCAGAAGCCAATGACACCAAATTGATAAAAATCAGAATTTTTTAAGTATTAAAATGGATGATTTGATGTTAATAAGGATTTATTTAAGTGTTTAAAAAATCTTAAAAACTAATAAAGGCATTAAATGAACTCAAAATTTTATGAAAATATATCAAGATATAAAGCTTAAAATAAGATTAATAAAAATTTTCTTAACTCAAAAAAGAGATGCAACTAGCATGACATTAAGAGTTAAATAGGATCTAACAAAAAGAATAAAATAATAATTTTAAGTGTTTTAAGTTTGAAAAATTATTAAAAATACTAAATATTGCTAAAGAAAAGTGAAATTTGGCCCACAAGTAGATCTTATAAAAACGATTTAAACAAAATTAGTCAGCAAATTTTTGGATATCAAATCGGTTAACAGATGCAAGAAAAGTTAAAAGCTTCAAAGTTTAATTAAAACAAGATTTTAATTAATCCTAAAATTTAATTATCTTGAATTCCTAAAATTAAAATAATGGAGGAATTTGAACCGACATGAACCAACAGCATAAAGTATTAAAAGAGGATGTGATGTGGTCGTTCCAATGAGAAGAAAGATTAGGAAGAGAAAGAGTTAAGTCTAGTGAAAAATTGGAAGCAACATGAAGTAGAAAGGACACAAGTTTAGTATAAAAGGGGAGGCCATGGTTAATGAGAGTGTTTTCTAGAAAAATAAAGAGAAGTGAGACATTAACCGAAAGCTTAGAGAGAAAAGGAGAGTGAGAAGAGGTGTTGCAAGATGCCAGAAGAAATTCGTGAAAAATCGAGTAAGGAGTCAAGAAAATTGAGAAAAGATATTGTTGTGGGTACTACAACAATACTATAGCAACTGAAAAAGAGAAGACAAAATATACATTTTGAGATCCAAATATTGGCAAGAACACTACAAAAATAATTAAAGTAGGCAAACTTTGTACCATAAATATATATGCTCGATGTGTTATTGAATGTCTACTTAAAGAATAAAAGAAAGATTTATATTATAGATTAATTTGAGGATAATTGCTTTTTCTTCTATTAATAAAAAATGTGCTAGTTAATGGAACATTTTATGTAAATGCTAAATTGTTTCTTATGGTAAAATTGTAAGAACATGTTAGCTACTAAATGTTATCTACTAAATTGCTTATTAACTTGAAAGAAAAAAGAAAAAGAAAGAATGAAATAAAAACAAAGATTAGTGAAATAAAGTTAAGCATGATTTCAAAATTTGAACAAAAGACAATTGTTTTAAATACTATCTCTCTCGAAATAAGTGACTAGTTATCCAAAATAATGTCTACAAAAATATGATCATTATTTGAAATAATATATCTGTGAAAGTAGTACCAAAAGAACTGTAGTTAAGACTATACAAAGTAGTATATCTCTAATACATCCAATTTGATTTAGTAAAGCTAAAAAGGCTTAGCCCTAGCACCAATTAAAAGTAAAAAAATGAAATGAAAAAAGGTATGAAAAAAATTGTTAAAAAAAATTCACAAAATCTCTTAAAAGAGAAAAAATGTTTTTTTCTCAATGAACTCGAAAGAAAAGATAATACCTTTTATTCTTATCACATGTTTGATTTATTCTCATCATACAATATGACTCAAGAATTAATAGTTTTACATTCATGTTGCATTGTTTTGTCATTGAGCCAATGAATGTTGGCTAAACCTTAATGCCCTAATATCTTAGCTCAAGATAATACATAACATGAGACTCTATGAGAGTATTGAGAGCACAATTCATACACTATCTTAGTTAGCAATTATTTACTTTTTCATCTTTATGTATAAACTATTGTGACAACTTTTTTAAATTTCACTAGTATGGATTTGATGTAGTGAAGCATAACTTAGTACTTGTTTAGTTCAATATTTGTATTGCGATGTGAAAACTTATGTTTTAAATGAATGCGAAAATTTGTTTAAAAGATTGGTTTTGTTATGTTTTAAAAATGGTTTTCAAAGTTTAACATAAAATAGGTTTGAAATGATATTTTCATGATTTTATTTATAAAAAAATATTTTTAAAATCAAAGAAAATATAAAAGAAATAGATTATGTGACATCAAACCCAAAAAATGTAGGCAAGGGATGCCACACCTCCACTTTTGAAGGTAAAACAATAAGGAGTGTGCAAGGAAGAAAAATGCCTTGCCAACATAATGGAATCCATAATAGTCAACTTCTTTATTCCACCTTCTCTTCACCAATAAAATTATCTTTTAAAGTGCTTATTGGCAATAATGAAGCCACATTCCAACAACAACTCATCCAAGGAGTGCAAAAAGGGCTAGATTCAACCTTCCATTCTAGGAGAGAACTTTGGCATGCAAAAGAAAGGGCACAATTTGAAATGCAGTTTGACATGAAACTAAAAGCTTGTTTGCATGCTTCACAAGAATCAGGTAGTTATCACACTAATTTGCATCCTAGATAAAAATTTTTGCAATAAACAATAAATTGAAATGCATATTCTCTCTGGTTTCACATGAAAAATGATTAGTCATTCACCATCAAGATGAGCCATGTTTTCCATTTGAGGGTGTTATTTGCTTTACTCCATCAATATCTTTTGTTAGAAAATCATTTTGCTGTCTTTGGCTGAGAAACATTTGATTTTTTCCCTAACAATACCATCATAGTGCCTAAATTTGTAATTTAAATCAACCCTAACTAATAGGCAATTCAAAAGAAAAACTATAACAACAGCTTTTGGAAGAGGAACCTCACAAATTTTATGGTACGTAAGAATGATTTCATCAACCATTACACGTTGTACCAATTACTGCCATTGATACAGTTTGAACGGTATTGATTTTGTACCTTCTGAACAAATTTGACAACCCACGCTACAAACTCATCAATGTTTTCCTCTTCAGTTGAGAAGCATACCTCAGTTCCACTGAAAAGGAAGTCAAAGCATAATACGAATGTGAATTTCTCAAAACATGACCATGTGGTTATACTTCCCGTAAAGAATGCTGAGATTGTAGTAGAATGTATGCCTGAAGGTGCCAACATGTTTTGATGTGCAAGGAAGCCTTTTTAATCTCATCCTAGAAGAGACAATTTCTTGCAAATTCAAACGGTAGTGCTGAATTACTTTGTCATTAATGCCTGAGCTCATAAGAGCAAAGGTATGAGTACGGAATATAATTGAGGACTTGCAGGAATTAGAACATCCAAAGAACAAGTAACAAGACAGAGCTGGAACATTCCACCATTAGAACCTAGAAGTAAGCATGCATACACATGGGACCCATTTCATCAACCTTTAGGAGTTAAAAAATGGAAAAGTAGGCAGAAGTTTTGCTCATGTTCAGGAGAAAAATATTTTTTTATAATTAGCATTGAAGGTGCAAATATAAAAATTGAATACAAGGATGCATAGAAACAAGCCATCAGCAATATTAACTCAACAAACCAAGTGGACAATTGGGGTACCAAAATCTTTTTGCAGAAGTGGCAATTGGACATGGCGAAGGGTAAAGTAATGACCAAAATATTTTCTTCAACATTAACAAAAAAAAATATTATCACAAGCATCAAGGACACAAAACCCAATTTCATTGTCTCTAAAGTACCATGGAAGGTCCCTGCTCAAATGCTAACTATACAAACATGTTCCCATGCCATGACTTTAATTTCTTTATCTAGTTTGGGGTCCACCGATATATTCATACATGATTTACAATCACATTCAATCTCAAGCATTATGCCTTTTAAAGTTTGATAAACACCACCTTAAATTTTATCTCCATGGACCAAAGATAAAAAAAACTATATTATGATGCTCAACTGAAGTTTGATATTTTGGACCTTGAACAATGCATGGCTATCATAGTTTGGTCACCAAAGATGGAGCAACTAGACTTTATCAATATCGTCTAGTCCAGCAAGTTCTTTGGTATTCTTGATACATAACATGGAACTTAGTAGTCAAAAGTTTTAGAATGAAGAAAGATAAAACACTTTAGATTAGACTCTCACTAGGAAGGAAATTATGAAGGATATATTTGGAAACATGCTTATAGCTTGCAAAAAACATTTTTTTTCTAAAACTTGTACTTAGTGACTATTGAAAAAGGTGTTTTGTTCATGTTAGTCATCAGTTCATATTCTTAAAAACCTTTAAAATCATCTTTTTCGATTCATGCCAAGCAAATATCAAATACGAGAATAAGTTTAATCACTTATTGGAAGTGGAAAATGATGTTGAACCTTAGTTTACAATTATGTGATTCTTCACAAGAACATTAAACTTTTGGATTGGTATGTGTCCAATAATCATATGTTGAGCCAAACTATGGTTCCCCAGTTGATTCATTTCCTTTAACAATTTCAAATATTACATATCCTTCTCCTAAGTTTATCCTTCTCACCATTGCTTTATTAAAGAGCCAAATTCAACCATTATTAAAAAAAGCTAAAAAATTCAATAATTTAGAGTTCAAATTTTAATGAAACATAGTTTTATGAATTTGATAGAAGTTCAATAACATGATTTTCGACATCAAATAAGCACTTGAAAGAATCATCTAAAGATAACCATAAAGGTTAAATATTTAAAATACCAACATCAATGACAACATTTTATCCCATCAAATGAGTTCAATCATATGGGTGTGACACCATTGTCTTCTTTCAAGCATTTATTCATAAAACTTTAACAATTCTAGACCTATCATATTAGCTCCTTTTAAAGCCAATTCCTTTATTGTGTATGGAAAATGGCCTTGTTTCTCCATATCTCATCAAAACCTATTTGTACTTAACATATCCAGTCAAATTTAATCAAAATTGTTAAGATTGTCTTCAATTGAACAACATCATTCTCTTTATGGCATCAGAATCTAACAATACATCAATAAGTTCCCACTCCCATAGAATTTATGCTTGAGAGATATTTCTAATAACATAATGGTTTTGTTTGTTTACACCAAAAAGTGTTTTTCAAAATTCTTCCCTTTTAAAACTCAAAATCATAAAAAACACTTACAAATGTTTTCACAACTCTTTAATTCACAAAAAATTTGTTTTTTAAAAACTCATTTTTCAAAAGTTTTTCAATTATAACTACTCCCAACAACTATAAGTCCAAACCAAGCATGTCCATGCTGTTCATCTAACCCACTATGATCCTTTTGGTGACATATTATACCATTTCTCCCTGTTTTGAGATATGGTATAATATTTTACCAAGAGTAAACTATGCACTTCTCAATCTCACTTGATTATCAATAATAATGTTTTAACGCATCCACTAAATTTGCACTTGAAGGTTTTTACTCTGAATTCATTTTTCACTAATCAAATTTCTTCTAGCCCTTTAAGATGTCTACTTCAATATTATTGTATTGTACCTCTAAATGAATGTGCATGCCATTCTAGTAAGGTTGCAAAAAATCAAATCATCAACTAATCGCACAACAATAACACAACCTAATTTCTCTAATCGAGGTTAATTAAATGAATCTTCTCTATTACATTTTATCAAATAAAAACTCATTAATCTTCAAGCACACTATGAACCTTCTAATAATCTCTAATCATTCCATTTTTATCATATTTTTTCCTATTTACATGATAAATTCTAAATTCTTTTAGTCTACAAATTGAGCATCTGTTAACCTATTTTACATGCTCATATCCTTTATGTTCACATCTCTTTAAGCTAATATTCAACTTAAGCTATTCCATCTTTCTTATAAATGAACTAATAGAAATTCTAAATGTTTACTCAACCACTCCATGAATGCTTATCTATTTTTATGTTTATGCTTCAAGTTAAAATTCAAGTATTTTGGACCACATAACATCAGTTGTCTAATTGCATTCTCATACATTAGATATAAGCTTAAGCTAGTATTTTATGGCCATACAATTAAACAGATGCACTCCACATCTTCAGACATCTTGCTTGCAACTTGTTAGTGCATTACAAATATTTCATCATTTTTTTCCATTAGATTGGAAATATTTAAACTATTCACCCTTCTTTATAACTATGTTAAAATTTATTATCTCCAATGAACTAGTATCTCTATGCTTTGAAAACTTTCACTACATGCATTCAACTTCAGATCTATTAAGATAAGTTCTTTAGAATCCAAAGTTACACTCCATAACCCAATGCTTGTCTAATCCCCTTATCTAACCTTCTTACAAAAGAATATCATAGGAATATTGTTGATATGAAAAGGAGATTAGAGGAATTTAAACAAGAACTTATTTAGGATAAAAACGAGAAATATCGATCAGGCAGAGTTTCCAAATATTTTCGGTAGAGAATTGGAGCACACTTCAAGGAGGATTGGCACAATGCGACGAGATTTTGGTTTAGCTTTAATTCGAATAGTTGCGAGTATACAATACTATTGAAGGATGTCCCGTTGATGTGGAAAAGAATAAAACGTGGTCGACATTGAGAAGGTGCAACCGGATGCTGTGGCAGCACAGTTTCGAGCGAGGGTTACTAGCTGGAAGCGGTGGCGGCTCAACCTGCTCAGAGGCGGCACGACCAGGTGCGGGCAAACAAGCACGTGGGTGCTTTGCAATCCTAGGCAAGCTCGAGCTGTAACGAGCAAGCGAGGTTCGGCTCAAGCCAGTGCAGGTCAACCGGGTCAAGTTAGTGAGGCATGGGTTAGCGTGTAGACATAGTGGGTCAGAGTGGGTCGACGCGTGTCGGCACAAGTCGACACAGGTGGATCTTGTCAACGCGGGTCGAGCGAGTCTGTGCTGTCGATTGTGTCAACATGGGTTGATGCAGGTGGCACATGTCGGCATGGATCGACAGTGTCGATGCGTATCAATGCGTGCGGCATCGGTGGGCGTGAGTGGAAGCGGGTCTAGTTTGGTTCAGCGCTAAAGCGGCTTCGACCAGGTTCAGCACGTACCAGTGCAAATCAGACAGCACGCGTGAGTTCTGGAGAATTAGGATTTTAAAGGGCATTTGAAATCAACAGAGGAAAGCGGGAATCGGTTTCGCGTTGAGAAGAAAAAAAAAGTTCAGGAAGAGGGAGCAAAGCAAATGTTTTAGGCAAGCCGGAGAAATGATCAAAGAAAGTCCGAAGGAGAGAAACGGTGGCAACGATGGGTCCAGTGATCTCGGGATGGCGGGCTTGAAAAGGAAAGCGCAATTATATAGACATTCATACATGTATATATAAGTGCAATTATATATACACACAGACATTATCCACAAACAATACAAGAAGCTATAGGCTTGAAAAACAACTTAATTGTAACAAAAAAAATTTAGTATGCCCTCTTAGATGTGAACACAATTAAAATGCTCTATTTTGTATATCATATGCTTATCATATGCAATGCAGAACGCTTTAAATTAACATGGCTAACATATGATTACGTTTTAATTCATTTTATTGAAGAAAAAAATCGGTTCATAAGTTCGATTGTTCTCTATTTAAGTCGCCCTCATCACCTCCTACCAAACCAGAAAAGAAGTTTAGCAAATGAGGAGCAAATACAGGACGAAAGAAATAATCCATATCCTTCTTGTTTGACTGAGCCAAGGAGTAGGACTTACTTGTGGTTGTGATAGACAGTACCCCATCTACAGCACATGAAAACAAGAACCATTGATTAGTATCAGCCTCAAAGGACAAAGGATGTAAGCAACAGAAATCCATAATAAAAGAAATAACTAGTGTCTGCATTGTGAAATATATAGGAGGTCTTCCCTCCCATTTTAGTGTTAGGATAAAACCTGGTACTTTCACCATGTTATTACTGAACATTTCAATTAATCGCAGAGTTGCTCATTATTGGAGTTCTTAGATAATTACCCCATTTATCCAAAGAAAAAGGAGGGTGGCCACCGAACTCCAGGGCGCGAAATTCTTCCAAGCTGCTTCCAACCCCAGTATCTGAAACTGAACAGCAAAAGAAAGAAGATGAGCTTCGATCGGAGGAAAAAACATAAAATATCAGTTCCTTGTCTGCTCTCAACCAGATGGTTAGAAACAGGAATTATATATCCGTCCCAGAGGTTCTTACTTGAAATTCGCACAGAAGCGATCTCCGATTCACGGAAACATTTTAGCGATACCGTCAATCTGCATAGGCTTCCCGATAGTCGGCATCTTCGAATCGCCAAAGCAACGAGCTTAAAATCGCAAACGAAAATTGCCAAATAAAGAAAAATTAGTACAGCTGCAACTTGATAAAGATCAAAATGCCGGATGAAAGAATATCAGCTTACGATCTCAAATATTTCCCGAACGACGAATGCACCGTCCGCCATGAATCGAGATAGCAGACCTTCGAGGAACTCTGCTACTTCTCGTCTACGCTACACTGCTGAACACTCCCTTCTATATTGCGCGGGAAGACGAACTTTTCCCGTTGGATCACACACATTCGTTGCACCGTGATGTAAATGCACGAGCACGATGCCCGGATCAAGACAACGCGGGGAAAAGTAACTTTCCCCAACTATATTATTACATTTTATAATCATTTTCTTTTTAATATTACATAATTTACCAAAGATTATTATATTTTAATTATTTATTCTAATATATCATTCGATCATATAATAATACAAAGCGCGCTCTGTAGCTCCACCAACATCGTGTCGATGTCGTGTCAGTAATCGTTCTCTTCTTTATGGTCCATGAGCTCGACAAAGCCTTTTGAATGAACAATTTCAAAACACTGACAGTTTGCATCCTGTAACAAAAAGATAATTTTATTTTTCGTTTATATTTTATTATTATAATCTCTTTAATTATATCTTTTATTTTAAGATATAAAAAACATTGCTTCTATCAATACAAGGAGAACAAAAGAAAGAAGACAGCACACTTTTAAGATTTAGCCTAATTTCGTGCTTGGGATCTATGGAACAAATTCGCATTAGATACACATAACAAAAAAATAATGGAGGATTAGATGTTACATCACGCGCGCATTAACTCTCATCCATATATTATGAAGCTATTGAAATGAACACGGAAAGAAAAGCATCAAGCCATTTTTATGACGTATGCTACTTGGTGCCAAAAAAAAATGTTAAAAGGCTGTCTTCCAAATAGTGGCGCATACAGCTTTGCCGAAGCTGTGATGTCACAGTTGCATGTCCATCATCTGAAGAGAAATAAAAGAAATGATCATGGCTAGTATTATGTACAACATACTGCATTCAGTACAAAAAAAAAGGACAAGATTTAAACTTAACTATGACAGATTTTGACTGGCATATTGAAAATAATCTCAAATTTAACTTGAACCTGATTCGAATTGATAAACAATGAGCCAAACTTAGCTCAGATTAAGATTGGATCATGTCTATCATGCCTAAAAAATTGGACCAAGGTCATCCTGACTCCCACCTTGAGTATATAACATAATGTCCTTTCCTAACCTAAAGGGGCATCTTCCAATATATTGTTCTTTGAATTCTCATTGATTTCAATTGCCCTAACATTATCTCTATAAACTAACTTGTAATCATATTCGTTCCTTTATTTAACGTACAATTAAGAAGTGAAGACCTTTTTCAGACATGAATTATCAATCTCATTTAATGGGGATGCAACAAATCACAATATTATGATAATCACATTAGCTTGCTACCATGGCTTAATTTTGCTTTATCTTTTCTTATATTTTGCTTCCACCATAGACTTATGATTAGATTAGACACAATACTAATCTGAAAAAATATATATTTTTTCATATAAAAGAATCTCCCAAGTACTAACATCTCACAAAATGCATCTTCTTATCAGCTCTACTTTTCACCCATAAAAAACTCAGCGCACTATACAATCTTATCCATTTAGCTTAAATTGTTCAATATTTTTACATAAATCATGAATAGATATCATATAACCAAGCTTTTTTGAGGAATGCAAAAAAAAATTTTGTTGTCCCAAAACTCTATTAAATAAGGATTGATATACACTTAACAAAAAAAAGAGAGACATGAAAACATATATAACTAAAAAGATGATACTACAACATATGTGTTATAATACAATTGATAATTTAAAAATAAAGGATAATTTTAAACATCTTTATCATTTTTAATTTACAAAGTTATTTAAAGATATTTTTCTCTATCAAAAAATTGTTTTTCAAATAAAATATTAATATAATTCATAAAACCCTTGCAATACTTCAATCATGAATGATGAGATACTATGTCAATATGTATACATATATCTATATATATGAAGGAATAAAAAAAAGTATTTTTTTTCTTATTAACTGGTTCTAATTATAGAATCCAAAATGGAATTAAATAACATTAGTTCTACTTCAAGGCGATGGAAATATTCATAGAAATTCTCTTATTTTTTCATTAAGTTTTAGTGATTCAAATAGAGGTTATGTTTGCCATTACTTTTTTCCTAGCTTCTCATTTGCTCATCCTTAAAATGCAAAGTTTTAGTTTTGATTGTGTCAAAATTATACAGCATGAGACTAAAATTGAACTTAAGACTCAAGCTATTGTAATCAATTCATTTTACAAACATGAAAATAGCAAACCAAAATCAGTTTAATACTTGTGTGGTTGTTTGGCATTCAATCCTGCTTTTAATTTAGGAATTATCATGCGTTAAAAGAATAACTATGTAACAATCACATGCTAAAAAGGGGGCATTAATTATGCAATTGTTTATAAATTAAACATTTTAAGATCATATACTTCTCAGGGATGAAAATAGATGAACATCTGAAGCTTTGTTTGTTCATTTCCTTTAAAACTTTTAGATATTTCTTTTATATTTTCACTGAAAGTGCATATAGAAACAAGTCAAAAGACTCGTAAAAAAGCTCATTTCAACTCAAAAAATACCTTTTGTAAAACCAATTCTTAGAACTTTTTTAAAACTCCCATTCAATTCCAACCGTTGCAGTGAAATTCATTTAGAAATGACCTCATAACTTTAACAATCAAATGCTTATCCTTGTAATCTGTTCTTGCTGATATCTTTTTTTTTCCTTTGACTCTGTTCACATGCTTCTCCCAGTTCTTACGTTCTAACTACTACAACATCATAAATTGCATGCATAGGTACTAATGCATAAATAGTTTGGCTTGCTCATTAGCATCTCCAAAACCATAACATAAATACATTTAAATTAAAGAAATTATCTTCCTGAATGTCCATGAAATGATCTTTTATGAATATTTTTCCTATAGTAAGATCCCTAGTATTATTTCTATACTATAAACACAGAAAATGCTAATAGTCTACCTATTTGAAAGTTAAGGCTTTAAACAAAGTTTTTGGCCTGCTTATTACGCATGAAAATAAAGACAATGCAGTCTATTAGCCCAACATCCCAAGATAGTAATAGATAAGGTTAGCTCATTTAAATTGAAGAAACGTCATCTAAGATAAGAATTTGAAGTAAAAAAGGCCAAGAATTGGCAGGACGTACACTCTGAGTTGAGATGCAGGTCAGAAATTTTGGGCTACTAAATGCTGTGGATCTACCAATTGTAACCAAGTGTAATCACCTATTTTATCAAATGTGTTCTCTAAGAAAGGAAGTTAGACAGCATGACCATGGTGTGAAGACGTGCGACAACACAGTTTCAGCTTCAGGGAGTATAAATTTAACTATTTTATAGTAAATAATCCTCAGCAATATCCTAAACGAATCATAGACACATGACAAAATGAAAAATTTGAACCGGTCAGAACTCAGGCGTTAGTTTAGACGGAAAAGATCAACATTAAATCACTAAACTAGGTTTGAAAAATGCAAGAGAAGCGGCTCATCTATGAATTGAAAAATCACATCATGTTATTCGAAGTTAAATGAAATAAAACTACAAACCACATCATACCTTGAAAATGTCACCAAACATGCCTGGAAAAGCCACTTGTCTCCGAACACCATAAAACTTCTCAGCAACATCATCTAGCAGCTGTAATAAAAAGTTATATTAGAATTAGATTGACAAGTTTTTTCAAAACTCATGTGTCATTTACCTCGTGTTTCAAAGAGGCCATCAAATAAAAATTTTTAGCAGATAAAAATTGACTAAGAAGCGATGAAATGTTAAAGCTACTACTGAATTGCTGTCCGTTGAGTGTTACAGAGCTTCCATTTTCGAGACAAAATTTGGCATACTTAACTGTCATTCAGCAAAATGACGGCCTATATAACAACATAATATGGAAAGATGCATAAGAGCATATAGATTACAGTAGAAGAGCCCGCACATGACAGCGCATTGTAGTTTTTATAAATACAAGTAAAAGAAAAGCAGTCAAAAACACCTATATCATAAAATAAATAACACTTAATTTTGGATGCTTTTCTCTGATATTAGTCTCCAAAAACCAAGAAATTATTCTTTTGATGATGCAAGCACTTAACGTCCTCCATGGTGGCTTTGAAAGAAAAATAAGCACAAGCTCAACATCTCATTGATCTCTCTAACAGTTTCTAGTGGCTTTGAAACCAAGGAATGCACTAATTGGACAACTCATCCCTCAGTATCAAGACATGAAATGAAGCCTATATCTTTGAAGGAGAAAACTAAACAATAGTCGGACATGATTTGATTAACACCAATTCGTATACAGGCTACCCAACCACTGCATTCCTTGTGGTTGCAAAGTCATGAAATATCCAAGGATCGATGCGTGGTCTTTGAATGGTAATACCATTTTTGTGCATCTATTAACTCGTTGAATTATATGGCTCCATAGTGGTTAATTTCTTATTTCTTCAATGGCAGTTTTACATTCTTATTCTTACAACAATTCATATATATACTTGAATCAAAACATACTTGAATTCTATCTATAATTAATGTTTTTGAGCTCCACATGTTTCCAAAAAAAAAAAGGGAAAATTAGTTTCTTTCATTGCTCTTTTAAACACTCAGTTTTCAAAAATAGAAAGCCCAAAGTTGCCTTTTCTTTACTTAATTTCTTTTGAGAACAGAACAAAACAATGTTTAAATTTTGAACAAAAAATGAAGAATGCTATTAACAATCTACTGAAATATTTAAAAAGGATTTCACAATATAAGAGGAAAGCAACAGGAATTGTTCTATACTTCAAAATGATGAAAAATAAAAAAAATGCTAGAGATAATGATGGAGAAAATGCATAGAGATGAATCGCAGAGATCAGATAGATTCCGGTTGATTTGCACATAATCAGATAGATAAAGGAATAGTGTAATTAACAAATATTTCCAATAAATCAATATTTATTGGAAATAGCCTTTAGCACTAGTTTACAATAATAAAGTGTAGATGGAAAATTACAAGGGAATCCAGCTAATCAATCGTGGACTGAACATTGAAATAGCAATGTAAACATTAAGACAACTTTTGATGGAAAAGTTATCAGAAAACGAAAAAGATTCCATAATCTTAATAGAACTTGAAAGTGTATATGATTAAATATGATAAGAATTGAGTGATGTATAACTATGTTAACTTATATAAGATGTGCATAAAAAAATAGTAGCTAGTATAGTTGGTTGAATACAAACTAGAGACAACTCAAAAATAATAGAATCATATCAAGTAGCAATACTAAAACAACCATGTTCACGGAGGTGCCAGTACATGCATGCAAAAGTACTGTGGCATATGCTGTCAGCATGTGATAATCTCAATAGCTGCACTGATTCCACATGGGCAAAGGTTGAATAATGGATGAAATTTAAATAATTAGATGCCTAGGATAGGTGTTGCAAAAGATAATTTGTCAAATACATAATATGCAACTCTGCAAAAGAGAAATTAATGATCATCAATTAGTGTGTTTGAGGATGAACGCCTAAATTTTAGGTCAACTTGACTTTGTCATACAAAAGTGGATAGAAAAGAGAACACCTTGTAGAATTAAAGAACATGATTAAAACAGAGTATTTCAAGTACTTTTATTTCATATAATATCAAATAACCTTAAAACTATAACAATAGCACAAAATGATCCTAGTCAGGTCTAAGCATGTGAATGCAACATATAATTATGTCTTAGTCCTTCCTAGATCTAAAAACTAAGGTGTGACACAAATCTCGCAATCAAGCATTCAACTCCATTGAATAAGTAGATTTCACAAAAAATCAAGAGATATAAAACCCTAAGTTTCGCACACAAAGATCTAGAGAACAGCAAACTTAAAAGCAAAGCATGATAAAACATGGTTAGAACATGGTAAATATAAAAACAACAGAAAAACCCTGCCCAACCTAGAATGACAAATATATGAAAGCCCACAACATAAACCAAATATTAGCTCAAATCTGATCACAAGCCGTAATACCATCAAAGAACAACATAGAGAAGAGAAGGAGAATTAGGATGAGGAACAACAATCCCATAACTGAATGGTACTACACGTGGAACTACTAATGAGAGGAAAATTTTAAAAAATCACCACATGCACACAAGCTAAAGTTAAAGTTTATTTGATTCATCAAAAACAATTCTTTAGTTTCTAGCAATGACCTCTTCAAAATAACAATAAGTACCCAAACTCTATAAAATAAGTGATTGAAGAAACATAAACAACGTCTATAACATAGCATACTTTGCCCAGCTCAGAACAACAGTTCTGTGCCACATGAAAACATAAACTCGTGCTGGCAACATACCATGCTTTACCCACCATAGTGAAACAGTCCCATGCCTCATAGTGCAAGACAAGAAGTAACTACTGACAGGAAAAGACTCAGAAATTACCAAATGCAAACAAGTTAACTAATCTATATAACTCATCAAAAACTACTCTAGCCCCCTTAGCACGTTAAGTACTGAACCACGCTGAAATAAGACAACTACAATTTTCCACAGTTCACCTAATGTGGCATATGCTATGCCATGAGCAACCTAAATTATCTGAATCCCTGCGATATAAGTTGCAATGTATTCAAGAAACAAAATCTATTACAAGAATGCACCTTGCAATATGGTATGTTATAATAATGCACATATTGCAACATCTAGACCACAAAAGAAAATAAAGCACGTTATTAAAAATCTCAAAGAAGGAAAGCAAAAACTTTCTGAAAAAAATTTACACTTAATAAATATAGAACAAAGACTCAAAAACGCTAAAGTTAATGCAAGGCATCCTAATGATTTTATTTAAGGGTTCGCTGCAGAGAAAATAAAATTACAATAAAAAATAATATAAGTAGGATGCAGAGAGAAACATCTTGAAGAATAGATCAATGAAAAGCCAAGCCTAGAGTACCTCAAAGTAGACCCTTCCTATCATTCTCATTAAGCTCCTAATGATTTTATGAACAACAAAGTAACTAGCTTCTTACCTTCATGATATCTCTAGGACAATGACACAAATGAGTTCATCAGCACAAGAAGCATCAATGAAAACTATTGAAATTGCACACTTAGAAGAATGACATTAATCCAAACACCTTCCTAGGTGTTGCATCAAGTAACAACAACTCCTAAGAACTAGATGCTACAAACATTGCTGTTCAATAACATTCTAACTCAGACCAACCAGATCTACCAAGCCTCCAGAACCAAGCTCGTTATCATCTACTCCACCTCATGGTTCAGCTCAGCAAAATAAAGGTAGCAAAAACTATGGAATGCTCATTGGATGATGGCTATACACACACTTTTGTAGAACTTAGCATCAAAATAAGCAGAAAAAACATCGATTCAGCCATGCCTTTTCTATAAGAATAGGACCAGCTTTCAGGACTTCGGAGAACTGACAAAAAGAAAACAGATAAGAAGCAACGGAACATCTTCGATATTACACTAGCAGGAAATATGCAGTTAATAGGATATTTCTACTTATTGATCTCCCAAGCAAACTTGCCAGAACTTTAGTTGAAAAGATCCAATAAATGATAGGTTTTGTCCTTGAATAAGACAGGTTGAAACTACAAGTCAAAAAGATAAGAGATTAGATAAATGGCCTCACACATTCTAAGAGGAAA
Source organism: Vanilla planifolia (assembly GCA_023846275.1). NCBI lineage: Eukaryota > Viridiplantae > Streptophyta > Magnoliopsida > Asparagales > Orchidaceae > Vanilla > Vanilla planifolia. The sequence goes on along the minus strand of CM043875.1, from coordinate 43,726,435 downwards.
AATCAAACTCAACAATCTGCTGAAAAAATGAAATAGTCTAAAAAGATGAACTAAAAATTTAAAAAAAATAAAATAATATTTTTCTCTTATTAGGAACAAAAGGAAATGCAACCTCATCAAACAAGCGTTCACGATCTATACTTGGCTTGTACTTCTGCCTTAACGTCCTGAAAAGTGGCAAAGCATCTCTTTCTAACCTGTATGATTTGGAAGAAGATTCAGATTACAAAAACGCTTAGCCATTTGTTTAGAAGTGCAAGTGAATTAAAGAAAATACGCTAGATAGATCCATATATTGATCAATACTGCTACATTTGAAACATATGAATACAACATGTAAAGCCTAACAACAAATTCAATTGCAAACTAGTGCAGTATATTTGGCAGGTAATGCATAATAAAGAAAAGGGGGGAAAATCCACAAAATTTACTGAAACAATAAGCTCGAGAACTTACATTTCTAGAAGATATACAACAAACTGGATTAGATCTGACTTAGGAAGACTTTGCTGCTTCATCTTCAGCAGGTTCCTTAACTCATTCATGAGCTTATTTGCATCTCTGAGGTTCCCTTGTGACAAGTACCTAGAAACCAAAAAAGAAATTTTCAAACTTGATGTCACGTGTAGAATTATGGATTGCCTCATAAAAATAATCATGAAGGCAATCAAAGGTAATACAACTCAAAGAATGCAATATGATACAATTTTGAGAAAAATTTTTTAGTTGCATTCTAAGTTCAAGATCAAAGTTCCTAGTAAACTTACATTAGAAGATCTGTGTAGATTAAAGTCTATCAAATTTGTTAAATAGGTAGAAGAAATGGATATATAAATACAATGAGTGGATATTGAAATATACAGCTCTACAATTGGAGTAAACTTACATTAGAACAGCTCGTGCAATTGCCAAATCATCCTCTCCCGGATAGCACTATTTGAAGATAAAAAAAGAAACGCAAAAATTTATTCAAAAAAGGAAAAAGCATTGAAGTATAATATGTTTCCATAACAGTAGAATGAACTTCACATATGACAACAAGCTTAAGCAAATCATGACATAAAACGGTAAGTACGTGTCCATCATCAAGATCATGACCACAATATTCATTATCGGCATTGATTAAAACTGACCACAATAATGTTTAAGAATAATTTCTTGTTAATTTTTTCCAATTTCTTGCTACTTTGCCATTATTCTTATGTGTTATTACATGTGGGATTAGCTAAAAGTTTCAATAAATCCCATTACATTCTAGCATCTGATTGTAAGTTTTAATACAACAATTTTCCAAATTATCTCACAATTTCATGGCAAACATTCTTAGCTATTTTTTTCACCATTTTTCCCTTCCAAATTATACATATTCCATATCTCCTTATCTTCAAGCTGTTTTAACACTCATGATTTAATTTTTTTCACACTTATACTGGATTTACCACATATGCAGCACGACATTCACATTGGCTAAATCAATTATCAGTTGCTTTCTTTACCCAACACTTAAAATCAGCTAACAATGTGTTCATGCATACATTTTATAGAATTTTCCCAAGTCTTAATGAAATACTCCCATTAATAGCACGTCATAGGAGTTCATTATCATGCAAATGACATCACTACTAACACACATACCAGAAGAAATTAAGTATATTAACTAAGTTGTTTGCAGAAGAAAATAGGCTACTAATTGAAACAAAAAAAAAATACCATAACCACATCATTGCTGATCAACAAATGACAAGCTGATTTATAATTAATAGCACGACTTTCTTCTCTTACATGACATTTCCATAAAAAATTGATTTCTATACAAGTATAAATGAAAAAAAGACAAAAGAATAATTAAAATCAAGCTTTGCACAAAAAGTAAAATAATCATAAAAACAATAATTTAGCATGCAAGTTACACTCTTCAGAAAAAAATACAAGGACAAAAACAAAATGCCATCTACCTTAAATTCAAAAAAATCTAGAGAACACTAGTGTCTAAGTCTAAGATATTTTGTAGGCTATTAATACACTTTAATTTGCATTCACCTCAGATAATATTTCATATTATTATTTATAGAAATTAAGCACTTTGCAAACAAATAATGATCTGAAGCCACTTCAACAAATGTATTCATGCTGAACATCCCTTTCTTTTAAATTTAATTCATAGCTTATATGACATTGATCTTGCCCTGCAACGTAAAGGTGTAAAGTTCAAATCCAAGCAAATCCCTTGACCTCTTCAAAAAAAGTGTCTTTGAATATGTAGCTACCCCTAGATTGCATTACAAATTAAAGTTCACAAGGTACAAAGATATGGTTAAGTGTCAAGCTACAACAAGCCAAAGTGGACCATGTTATGCTTAAGAAACATCCTTAGATCATCTAGCAATTTTGATAACAGTTGAAAAAGAGGTAAAAAAAAGAGAGATACTCTGCCCATAAAGTTGACAAGTGTTGAAGCAAAGTTCTCTAGGTTATTTCCTCGAACAAAATGAACAGTAACTTTAGCCATATCCTGCAAAAATATGTGCATGTAATGAATGAATGACTTCATTACCTGAATAATAATGGATATTAAATTTGCTAAGAGCAATTTTAGATACAATCAATGTACTTTAAGTACAACTAGGAAATAAACATATCTACTTTAACAACCACTATTTGTAACCTCAACCTTATCTACTAATGTTTGAAGCAATATTTTTTGTTCATTATACTTAAATTAAATTATTATGCCACAACTAATAATAATTGTCATCATCAACTTTCATGTAATCAAGTCTACCTTGGTCATAATTAGACCAAGTAATCTTTACTTTAATCACGAGCAAGGAGTTGATTAGACAAGATAAGATTGTTAGAATAACCAAGTACACTTCCCAATTTCACATTTATTCTATAATTAACCCAATTAGCGCTCATCTTTTGTAGATTGTTTGCATCTAAGGAATATTCATCAATTATCAAATGAAAAAATGAGTGGACATCACACACAATTTTCATAAATTTATCATATTTTAACAATGACATTCTTTGCAACTATTAAATTATTTTATTACACCATGCATAGAAACATATAACATATCAATACACCCTACAATCTCATAGAGTTTCTTATAATTTACTGTTACATTTCCTTGCCCATAAAGCACCTATCTCTCCTCTTAAGGTGCATTTCTATATGATAAGCAAGATATTTAATAGGCATTTTTTTATTAAAATTTTGCAAGTAAAAAAGATGAGTTATCATATTGTTAAACAAAATAGAAAAGCAATGTGATTCTAATGATCTAGCATATGAACCTCGGTGATGGTCAAACCCAAAATTTCCCTTAATCAACATACCAGCTCTGGTGATTCTGAGTATATATATTCTGCCAGCATATAATGCAATTCAGAGCAGCCACTTTTTGAAGCCCCAAACTCAGCAGACCACCTAAATGAGAAATTTCACATGTTAAAAAATTAAAAAAAAATACTCATTTAGAACAAAAATAATGCAACCAAAGAAGCAAAAAAAAAAGTGAGCAAATAATGCAAGCAAAAAAAATTAAAGATCAAAACAGTAATATTAAAAGAAGTGAAAATCAAATTGATTGAACAATTTAAAAAAATCATGCTAACAAATTATCCCAAAGACAATCTAGTTTACTGGACATGTTTTAGTTTGTTAAAAAAAAGAGTTCATCAGTTAATTTGTGTAGGTATACTAAAATAAACTATTTTTGCTCTCAAGGCATATCATCACAATTATAGACATTTACTTTCTCATCTAATTCATCATTGAAGTTATTATACCTACATAAACCAAAAATCACATATAATCTTGAGTTGTAGGTGCAACAATGCCTATATTTTAAACTTGTATCCTGACATCCTATTAACATTGTGCCCCATGTTCATACCCATAGTCCATCATTATCAAAAACAACATTCAACAAATTAAAAAATAGTGACTAACTTGGTATAGAGATGCTCTAATATTGGTAACAAGCAAAGAGAAAACATGAAAACCAAAGAGAAAAGACATTAGGAGTAAGAGAATTCCAAAAGAGAGTATGTTATTGGCCAAATACTCCTTTCAATAAGATATGTCTAACATTCATGAAGAATTAGCAATCTATCTGAAAGTATACTTACTAAACTTACAATAAAGGGATGTTCAACATGAATACATTTGTTTAAATGGCATTGGATCACAATTTATCTAAAAAGTGTTTAATTTCTATTAATGCTAATGTGAAATATTATGTGAGGTGCATACAAATTAAAATTTATCAACAGCCTACAAAATATCTTAGATATAGACATTAGAATATGAGCTTTTGTTAATCTTTTTTCTCTAGAACTTTTTTTTAAACTTAAGAGAGTTGACACTTCCTTTTTGTTCGATATTTTTTTTTTCAGAAAAGTGAGTGTAACTGACATGCTAAATCTTTGTGTGCATAATTTCCTTACTTTCTATGTAAGGCTTGATATTAATTATTCTTTTTTCTGCCTTTTTTCATCTATAATTTTATTGAAACCAATTTTTTATGGAAAAGTCATCTAAGGCAAGAAAATCAGGCTATTAATTAGGAGGGTCACATCAAGAATGACATGGTTACCCTATTTTTCTTTATGTTTCAATTAATAGGGTATTTTCTTTTACAACCCAACTTAGTTAATTTACTTAATTGCATTTGGTATGTGTGTGTTACCAATGGTGTCATTTGCATGATAAAATAAACTCCTATGACATGCTATTGATGAGAGCATTTCATTGAGACTTGGAAAAATTCTATAAAATGTAGCATGAACACATTATTAGCTGATTTAAATGATGGGTAAGAAAAGTAAGTGAAACCTAAATTAGCAACTGTGAATGTTGTGATAGATATGTGGTAAATCAAATATAAGGTGTGAAAAAATTAAATCAAAGTATTAAAGCAGCTTGAAGATAAGTTTCACTATGTTTGGTTATACAAAACTTTCTGATGAATTCTTATAATGGTTAGACAAGGCCTTTATTATGCTGTCGAAAATTATCGATTCAATTGATCCCTTTTAATTATTATTATTTCTTTTATTACTTTCTTCCAAATATTGACCTTCAAATTGAATTCGTTGGATAACTCATTGCTAGAGTTATATGGCCCATATTCTATTTGACCCAACCCAAAAATTTCGTAATGTGACAAAAATAATGAAAAATATCTATTTTTCAAAAGACCTGTGGTGGTAGCACAAAACTTATCGTATTCACAAACATGTGTATATTTATACACTTATATGCATATATTATTCAATATTCGAGATTTGAGCAAGTCTTAGACACCGTTTATCTCCATTATTACATGCTTCTTTAAGGTGCAAATTCTCTTCTCTGTCCATGATTTTTTTTACTAGAGAAAAATTTTCACATAAACTTTGGATGTTATTTTCTTATTTTTATTCATATCATGCAACTATTATTTTGCATGAGTTAAAACTAAATATTTTGTGTGAAAAAGTTTCTGTTATTAACGAAATTTGATGCTTGTAAAAAGCATCTAATCACAATGGCATAGAGTGCTCGGGAATGACAGGGTTGAGTGTTTTTAATGGTCCTTGAGAGTTGCTATGTGGAAGCTAAGGGAGATGGAAAATATGTTGTAGAAGCCCAAAAACAGGAGCATATTTCAAGTTAAACTACAGTTTGAAATATTTCAGGAATAGAGGTCGAATATCAACAAACTTTAAATAACAAATCTGTAATAGGTCAAGAGAACAATCAACCCTCAAAATTTCATCTGAGGCCAAGATCATTTTGGTAGGGTACACAAGTCAAAAAGTAATATCATGCAAAACAATACAAATTTGGCTGAATTCCCGTATATATGAGATTTCAGTGAAATAAGCTTTCAAAAACAAAGGATCTTGTTGAAACAAGATCAGAGACTTCAAAAACATAAAGAAAAAATGCAAGAAACCTAAACCTTTTTACAGAATTTTCAAGAAATGGACTTTAAACATTAAGTAGTAAAAAAACTGAAAAGTGAACATAGTTACACGCAAGATAAAGTGGTTCATGATGGAAATGAGAGAATATGTAAGATACAACTCGTAGAACTATGGAAAATATTAGAGATGGGGAATCACTCCTTTGTAGCCAAGAAGAAAGAAGAGTGGCTCAAAACACCATGCCACAGCCAAATTCAAACCTTGGATGAAAGTAACAAAATTTTCCATTGCAAACATATGCATAAAAGCTTCAATTCATGAACATAAATATTGAGCAAGAGCTCTTATACCCCAGACTAGAATCCCTTTATATAGATCAAAGGTTTGTTGGAGAGGAAACCACAAAAAAAATTGCACTCAGCCGAACCTTCTAAGGGAGACACTTGAGATAGCCCCAAGCCAATAGACCTCAAACAGCTGCATTACTACAGCTGCAAGTTTGTCTTAATCAATGAAAGTTATCCTGTTGGTTCTGAGAAGTGCTTGGTCTGCAGATTCCTATAACTTTATCTTCCATAAGCTGCTTTCTATGTCGCCAGACAACTTCGAGTTATTCTCAAATGACTTTGTGCGTGATTTTGGCCATCAAAGTTATATTTTCCTTTAAATTATGCAGCAAAATCCAACTAAAATCACTACACTTTCTCAACCCATTCCACCACTTCAAGACCACATAAAACCCAATTTCCGAGCAGCTCATTCTTTTATTTGAGAATACTGATAACACCCTATAACAGAGAACAACATACTACACCAACAAAGACACACAACAAGCGTTTGGCAGAAGAAATATTCATAAAGCAGTATATCTGGAATGATGGAAAGCATCAGCTGGTAATTTCACGACTGAATCCTAGCTTTCAAATAAATCCTACAAAATAGCAAGAGATAACTTCTGACGCTCTAGTCCATATAGAACACAAAACATATTAAGAAGAATTGATCAGAACATGTCATTGTGATGAACAAAATACCAGAAAAAAGGTATTTTAATCGCAGTTGCTGGTCACCAGTCGCAAACTAATATAACAAAATCACCTGATTGCTGATTTCAAGAATGAAGAGCAAACTTCAACACGTGTCTTTGCTGCAACCAAGGCTTCAGAAAGCTTTTCCATGTCATCATCATCATGATCAGTAAGGTGTTGTGGCATGCATAACTTTGGGAAGGCCTCATAAATCTTCCTGAGGCGACCTATGTTGTGTGATTCAGTCATAACCAAAAAATAAGTTTGCATCCAGAGAATAAAAAAAGCTTATATGTTATTCTAAAGGAACTAAAGCAGAGATTTAAACAGGTTATTCAAAGCATTTTTCTAGTGGTTTTCTAAACCTTATAAGTTCCACTACATCCCACAAATTCTAGTTGATTGAAATTCATTGTGAAACTTCATATATTGTAACCTTAAAGCATCATATTCAGTTACTGACTTCCAAAATACTTGCCGTTCCAGAGATCAAATAATGATATAATTAAAGATCAAGTAAAGTAGATGACAGGACGCATTGTGCATAATCTTTATTAGCTCAAAGGATAAAAATGGAAACAAGGTTGGGGACAAGTTTGGCTTTACCATGTAATTTATGCTTCCAGCTGTGAGTTCAATAAAACAGGCTGAAGAAAACTGCTCTTAGTAATACAAAAAAGAAATTATCAAGTGGATCAAGATAACCTTATTATAAATAACCATCTCCTTTGAGAACTTTCCATGTCAAAATGGGAAAACAAAGTAGTTTGCTTTATTAAGGAATGACCATGGAGATCTACCAATAGCACAGTTATCACTGGTTTTCAGAAAACAGCAGAAGGTGTCGACCACCACAATTGCCCAAGGAGACAAGGTAGTAGACTAAAATAAAAAACAGTTCGAAGGAACTAAAATAAAAATAGAAACAACTGGAATTACAAATTTGATGGAGAGTCAACTATAAATTTGAACGTACAGCAAATGTAGCCTCTGAAGAAATCATGCTCACAAAAGCAAAGACGTTGTTGCATGTTCTAAGGGAGGGAAACGGAATTTCTGTGACCAAATACTAGTACCTTTGACAATTAAATATTTGCTCATATACTCCAAATTGCTATCAAATGGGTAAGCATAGCAACTGCCATGGTAGGGTCTGCTTGTTAAGTGAAGCAAATACCTAGGCACAAACGCCCATAGCATCCAACTGACAAGGAATAGTAAAAATGAATACATATCAAAGAAGCCTCTATCAGTCCAAACAAGCCTAAGCCCCATGCTGTTTTTGTATACCTTATTGGAAAGAACATGGTCATGAATGAATAGGCAAAAGTCAATAAATGAATAATTTGATCCTAAGTTTTCAGACTTTAAGATAAACCCATACTTTGTTTTGGTAGGAAGCTCCAATAACTTCTCAAGGCATGAAAGAAAAAGCACTGACTTGAACAACTATACAAAGAGCACAGTTGAGAATTATACGCAGCAGAAAAATGCTTTGAGAAGCGTGCAACATACCATGCAAGGCATGCATGGCATACACAGTGCAAGAGAATTACTACAGAATATTTTCTGAATAAAAAAATGCCTAAAATGAAGCCCAGGGAAAAATAGATACCAATGAAGAAAAGGAAACTAACCAAGGGTTTCTTCAGAAAAGGAAAACTTCCCTTTAACAAGATTATCTACAAATAATGATGCAAGCTCAGCACCAGATGTGACCTACAAATTAGTGAACACAATAATTAGAGGGTGGGCCTAGAAAAATCAACATTCCTGCAAAATAACAGATAGATGAATGAATAAAAAGGATAAATCACATTAATATTTTGCAAACTAAGTATTGCATGAAGAAAAAAATAATGTTTTAATACACGATTCACACGATCCTTAAAAATTATAAAAACTATTATGACCAAATATTTCATGCATATCAATCCCATATGATGAATGCATCTAAATACAAATGGCCTCAAGTAACAAGAAAAAGGGAAAAACTTTTCAAAGCATCTCGTGCCTTCCTTTTAATAAACAATCCTTTGGATTCTCAGGCCTGTCCCTATATATTGTTGATATCAAAAGGTAATCAGAGCATCATCCCCATCTTATTTAAATGCATGTCTTGTATCAACAATCACAATCATATCCAGAGAAGTGACATACCTGTCTTGTAAGAATGACTAAAACTGGATTCATTTCCATTCAATTAACAAAGAATAATGGGTAATCATAAAATCGCAATTTTTGATTGACCACTTTGGCATTACACATGTGAGATAACAATAATGACTCGCTGCAACTCATGGACCTCACTGTATAAAGACAAGCTTTTTACAGAAAAGAATGATTAATTGGGATTTTGGTAAAATATCAGCATTAAAACTTGAATGACCTTAATGATCATAAGTGAAAATTCATGAAGTTTCATACTTTGGCACATGCTGCGGTACTATATTTTAGAATATTATGGAGTAACAACACGGTAGAAAGGTCTGACATGTGAAATATGCCAAGGGAATGTATGTCTTGCAAGCATAAACTATGAATTCAATCACTTTCATGAATATTCATTGGTTAGAAAGGTCATCATTTCGATTACACAATCAATAAATGCTGTAACATTAGATTTTCTAGACTGAACCCACCATGGTTCAAATACAATTGTGCAAGCCCTACTCCCATATTAAGAGAAAGCTTCTATAATTCTAAAGACATCATATTGGGGCACTATGATATTCTTATTTGAAATAGAATGTATATGACGTCTGTCTTTCTTCATAGTCCACCTATTAAGAAGCAACCACAGCATACATTAATGGCAGCAGAGAACATTGTTGCATGTTACAAACTCTTCAAAAAACATGAAGATTGATTCAACAATCCACCAAGCCAAAACTACGGGCTACCTGATTCTCCCGCAATCTCTTTCCTGCTTAAAATTATGCTTCTTTTGCATGCTAAAGAACTTTTCTACCTTAAGTCTAATGGCACACAAAAAAACAACAAAAATAAATCTTCTTCCAGCTAATATACATTTGAAAGTCATCCTTCTCTTTATTACTTGAGTGACACATTTTAATTGATTGGTTTGGGACAAACAAAACTGTTGAACCATGAGCAACGTCTACAACTTCATATGCAACTGAACGTCATCCACATCTTCATTTCATATGTTGCCTACTTCTAATTGTTTTGCTTAATTAGAAAGATAAGAGCCAGTATTACGATGAAAAATTTTTGTTTTTTTAATATGATCATGGTCATAACACCATTCAAAATTTTGAAGACTTTAACAAAAAGTAAACAATTGTATGCAATAAAAAATAAATACTGCCCCATTTCATGTATTATGCATTTTATTTCTAAACTTTGAATGAAAAATATAACTTGCTTTATTTCCCATAGTTTCTCATTGTAATACCTTCCTCCCAAGGACTGTTTACTCCCAAACAAACTAAATAATGCAAAACACCACTTTATGTCAACTATGGAGTTAGATGCTACAAATGATTCCTAATGACGGTACTGCATATCAAAACTCCTCAAACTTTCTCCAAAAACATGCATCATATGTTTATTTGCCAAACAAGAAGCAAGATATCAAACACTCCTAAGACACCCTAATGATCAATAAAGTTTTGGGAAATTATTTGACTAAGATAGTCTCTTTAACTATTAGTTTAAAAACAAATACCTCTATGTACTGGTAGGGATGCACTCCCTTATAGATCTTCACATGATTTCTCAACTACAAAGCTCACTTCTTGATTCTAGCTAAAATACTATGGCTCTATGTGATCAAAATGCACACCTCTATTGTCATTCACAATCTCAGCTTCCACTTCAAAACTTTATCTTTTTGCTTCTCTCCTCCCATTCCAAGGTTCAATTCCCATGTTCTTCTTCACCCTTTTTTATCCAATTCTTCAAAAACCCTAGATATTATTTGACTAAACTAGTCTATTTAACTATTAAATCAATCTTGTCATCTGCAGCTTTTACTTTTAGGGTTTATATATTTGATGCTCTTCTTCCTTTTCAAAGATTGAGTCTCATTTTTCTTCTTCAACCTTTTCCACCAAACTCATTGTTGAATCCCAGCTCATGATAGTGGAGCACATGCTAGGATAAATTTATAACTTTGTTCTACCTATTGTGTTCTTTTACAAGCAAACAGAAAGATAAATTCATCTTGCCAAGTTGTCATGCCTATTAAGAAAGTCTAAGTTTTATCTTTTAGAGATTAGCCATGTGACTATATCAGTCATGTCATGTGGTATACTCATTCATCTTCATAACCTAAAAGGTGCTAAATCTTGAAATCAACCTTCCAACATGAGAACTAAACCCAATCTGAGAACAAAACTAAATAGCCGCATTTATAATTACTAAAGAAGTGATACATATCAAATAAGTGAAAGACATGATGAGTTGATAAGATATGACTTGAGAGTGACTTTCCTATACTATGTCTAAGATACTTGGTGTACTGCTTCCCACTTTCGATGCAAATTGTATAGTACTTGACACTCTTCACATATTTTACTCTTTTGAAAGCAATAAAATATCCATCTTGCAATAGAAGGTAAACAAGCAACTCACTAAAAGCCATACTCTTTTGGGTTTTCTGATTTTCTGTGGAAAGTGAAAACATCTCTTCCTATTGAATTATTCCTTATTCTTGACAATGATAGAAGGTCTTTGCACTTTTAAATAATATAGTTGATCTACAAAATAGGTCAAAGTCAACTTTTAGAAAAGAGATGCTTGAAAATATAGCTAAAATGGACAAACTTAAAACTATGCTTAGGATAAAAAAGAAATTTTACATGAATCGATATTATTGACCATAGCGATGACCTAGTTGTTTCTATTCAAAAACTTAAGGAACCTATTTGAGTATTTTAGAAACGTTAAGGACTTAGTTACAATATAAGTTGAAACTAGAATGACTTACCTATTATTTACCTTTTTAAATATTGTAACAAGGAACCTCATAATATAAAAGGACCTTTAAAAGGACGGGACTTCATATCTCAAATAGTAGATTATCTTAGAGAGAGAAAATGAACAACTCACAAAGAAAAAGAGATCTGAAGGGAGTTCTAGGAGCAATTAAAGTCTTGAGTCAAGATTGTGCTTGAAGGCTTTTAAGGGAAAAGGATATTTCAAACCAAAGAAAATAATTGTTTAGTGTTCTTAAAGTAATTATCTCTTACAATTAGAGATTAGTGTTTCCCCATACCGCCTTCCTACATAACTATTTGTGCATGCAACATTATCTATTCTAGTTTCCTTATGAAAAATACATAAAACAAGAATATTTGGGCTAAATTTTGCAAGTTACAATGGAGATGCTTGCTTAGAATTTGGTGCAAAATTACCCTTCAACTCTTTTACATTTGACCAACCTAAGCTTTTGTTGACATAAACTTCCTATTCATACTCCTAAAGAGACTTAAGGCAATATAAAGATCAATTGATAATTAATTCATGATACGAACTTGAGGTTTTGAAACATTATTAATTTACATGAAACTCATGATATTTATCCATAATTATTGATTGTTTTATATTATATTGGGCTTAGATTTTAAAAAAAAAATCATCTATTAGTTATTATAACATAGATCCAACAACATATTTATAAAAGTGCATATTTTGGTCTCAGACCATTCATGTATATTTTACATTATAGATTACTGATGTTGATCCTATTGGTTATTATTGTTGATTATTCACAGTAGAATTTGATTCATAAAAACACGTCATGCATGGCATTATTACACTTATATTGATATCAAACTATTGATAATAATTTGTTAACATTGCTATATTGTGACTACATGTAGATGCATAAGATGGTGAGTGGCACCTTTTCCAACATGTAATATGAGATTAACAACTTACTGATGAATCCCTCAATTCAATTCATTTGCAATCTCCCTTCCAATTTAAGATTACCATGACATATTAATATGAATGATATTATGAGTTGATAGAAAGGAAGATCACTTAAATGATTTGTCTGCACATTAACACTTATGTGGCATATGATAATTTTGCATTTTGACTACTATAGCTTATAAGCATTATATACATGATAATATGTTTAAGTTTTTGCCTTTTTGTTTTATGATGATGTACTTACAAGTATTACTAGTGTTCATCATATTGTATCAAGCACATATTGTGATTTGTAATTTTATGAATATGTATACATTGGTACTTTGTATTCCATGTATTCATGCCATATCATTGTTCCTATTCATGCCCCAACTCCTTGCCACCCATCTTTTTGATTCTCTTTGTTTGACAAGCAAAAAAAACACAAATATGAAGTAATATGTTAAGAAACAAATGAAGTCAATGAAAATTTCTTTCATGTCAAACCAAAAATGCAACTTATAGTTGTATAATTGTATATCAGCAAAAATTCATTGGAGGTGTAGGATATATGTTTTGTAGGAGATCACCTCAGAATGCTGAAGCAGGAGAACAGCACCATCCTCAAGGAGATCCAAGGCATCACTGTATTGTTCAGCTGCTGCATACCTGGAATGAAAAATCAGTGTATTGCCAATGATTTACGATCAAATTTCTTCAAACTGTTGCATTCTACAAACAAAGCACATACTAAGAAAGAAGTCATAGGAAAAAAAAAAACAAGTAATATACCACCACCGCCAAACCAGCGAATATAACATAAATTTTAACAGCTTTATTTCGTCGATCAATTACAAAGGAAAAACAGAAACAACCTTGCGCCAGCATTGCTCGTCAATTTAACCAATATTAACACTCCATCATACTTAATTCCCTCGCTTACAGCACTAAGAGCCAAATTGACTTCACAGTTTTACACAACTCATGCTACAAGCATCATGTAAACATCTGTGGCCGTCAAGCAGATGCAGTACAAGAATGATCGTAACGTTGCGGATTCAACATACCTTGCACTGTAGGTTTTGTACAACTGCAGCGCTCCGTACGCATTTCCCTCGTCTACGCACCTATGAAGTTTCTGCATGATCTGCATTTTGCATCAACATAAAAGCATCGGATCAGAGGATCGCGTAATCCGGACTTGATTAAACAAAAGTATAGTTTTATTCCAATCTAAAACAACAATAAGCAACGCATCCCCGATGTAACTAGAGTCCGCACTCTTCTTTGATCGACATCAGATGCAAGAATGAAAGGGTAATTGGAGATGGACGTCCTTACCTCTTGGAGAGGAGGAAGCAATCCTCTCCTAGTTTGCTGCCTCGTCATCCTCGACATCTTTTTCAGGCGACCGTTATCGTAGACCAGGGTCGAAGAGGAAACAGGAAATAAGGAAAGAGAAGGAAGGAGGCAGGCGAGCGGGACTTCTCTGGGTTGGAGATGTCATCATGACCCCGTCGCCGCGAGCTCGGCGTAGAGCAAGAGGTTCGCGAAGCCTGGGTACGCACCAGCCGTTGGATCAGAGAAAAAACTGCGATTGGACCCCGATGATCACAAAAGCCCGAACTCGATGTGCAACGCTTTGAGGTCGGAACTCGTAACATTGCACATGTAGACAATCTCGTTGGGAAACTGTCTTGATTCTGTTGATAGATTCTAACTTCAAAAATAAAAATAAAATATAAAAATCCTACAGTTATATATATATATATATAATTATTATATTTTATTTTAACTTGTTAACAAAAATCAGAAAATAATATGATTTTCACATATATTTATTTCATTTCTATTATAGTATGGAATCACTATTAAAACATTTTTTTATTCTAATCACACCTTAAAAATTTTATTACATTTGTGTCTTAGCATACTTAAACTACTACTTGTATAAAAGGTAAAACATTAGTTGTTTTAGCTATGGCTCTCACAACAAAGTGAAATTGGTGATGTAATTAAATTGAAACACAAAATAATTGAAAAATGATGATCATAAGATTGTATTGAAAATAAAAAATCATGTTTAAAGACAAAATTATTTTTTTAATTTTTTAGAATGAGATGAAATAAAAATAAATAAATATTTGAGGTATTTAAAGATAGTCTATATTTTTTAATTGTTATTTAAACTTCGTATGGTCAACCCTATATGCAAAGGGACTCTTCTATCACACCAATTTGATGAAATTCTAATATATAAATATGAAATGAATGTGATATGTTCAATTGGTAAACTATTAATTACAATCACAAAGATAATATAAAAGAATAAATGTGCATCAATAAATAAGAAAAAAGTAATAAATAAAATAATATATAGTAATATATAAAAAGATGTGATAATATTGAATCACTTCATAAATATTTTTATACATCATAATCATATTTGCATATGATTGTAGTTTAATACTAATAATTTCCATCCATAATACAAGTCTATCAAAATATAGAAACTTACACTTGTGATTTTTGCATTATCATCTGAGAATCCCTCTAGTCTATAAGTGTTAGCATTTTTTTTCTATAATGTAAGTAAAGATAAGTATAGTATTCTCATTAGTCAAACATTAATTATATTCTTAAGATCATTAAAAGAAATATTTTGTTGATAAGAATAAGAATGTTGAATTCAAAAAAAGTTGAACATGTATTTCTCGAGATAAGTCATTTTAATGGAGTAATTAAATTTGACAAAATAGGTAAAACCAAATATAATTTGTTTCTTTTTAAATTTTATTCTTTCAATGCACATATGATTTAGTATATTTATTGTAGAAAAATATTTTTAATTTATCACATATGATTTACTATGATTCTAAAGAAATTAAAGTCTAGTCAATATGTCATATTAAAGAAAGGTCAAATTCTTTGTGAAATAGGAAAAACAAAGTTATTCTCATAATAAAAATATTTTGAATAATCAAATTAAAATAAAAATAACCTAAAAAGTGATGGAGAATATGATACTTCAATATCTAAAATTATTCTAAATTTTGAAATAGATTTTTCACAATATGAGGAGATAATGACAACCCATTTTAATTTATAATAAATTATATTCATTTAATTGTGATTTTCTTTTTAGGTATACAATGTGAAGATTTGAAACTCAATAATTATTATAAATTAGTTGCCTCAAAATGCCTACCAAAATAACATTAGTTAGATTAATGATTTGAGCATATCATGACAAAGATCTTGACCTAAGGGATTCGTAAGTACACAGTTTGTGATTTTTTTACAAGTCAATTGAATTTATTAAAAATTTAATGGTAAGAAAAATAAATAAAATAATATTTAGTTAAACTTTTGTTATAAAAAGGATAAGTTATCTCTTTATGTGCGCAATAACTCGAGTGAACTCGTGGAGCAAAAAGAAAAAGGACAAAGATGGATGAAGAATAAATAGAATTTGTTAAAGAAGTGATAATGCTTGTTGGAACTATTATAGTAAATAGTTTTCTTAGGAAGTTTCAAAGCAAGTACCTTGCTTTGAGGATGACAAAGAGTTTGAGAGAGGCTTAGTTCATTCTTGAAGTAGAAAATCAATATAAATTATGATTTCATTTGAGTTTTGCCTTCTTTTGGATTAAGTATGCAATACAAATAGTACCACAAGGGATGGATTTTTGATTGTCAATGGATTTGGTTAAAAATCTCCAACTTACTATTTCTTAACCGCATCTCATGTACTATATGCTCGATTCAATGGAACAAGACAATGGGACTAATGTTTAGTATGACGAGGAGAGGTTGTGGTTTTGACCAAACTCCTAATAAGATCATACAATTTGATGGAATTATTGGATGGTACGACTTACTTTAGGAAAAATATATGTTGTCATCATCTTGTTTATTTTGTTTCTAGCAATTATACCACGTGACTTTGTTAATCAGATTATATAACCTAATGTCTAAAAAAACGAATCAATTTGAGTTTTAAAAGGTTTTTAGGGACTATTTATGACAACTTTTGTAATATTTTTAATACATGAAATAGATAGTTTTGTGAAGAAAAATAAAAAAAAATGGAAAACAAGATGAAAAGAATACATGATAAGAAAAAAAAAAAATAGAAGACAATATTAGAATAAAAAGATGAAAGAAGTAAAATGTAAAAAAAGAAAAAAAATTAAACATAATGATATAAAAGATGTTAAAAAAAAAAAGAAATAAAATAGAAAAATATTTTATTTATGACCTTATTTTGCAACTATTTGATAAAAAAAAATCACTTATATTATTATTAGTATTTAATGACGAGGCTATGATATGAAAGAGTTCCTACCATCATGAGTTTAAACTATCAATAATTTGGAAGTTGTCTTTATGATATACGAGAAAATATTTATTATTAGGGATACTAAAAGATAAGACTATGATATATTAAAAGCTCCCAATATTATGAGCACATAATGTTGGGCGATGTGAATAGTTACTCCATGATATATAATGATATGATATTGAATGCTAACGAGCAAAAATAGTAGTACATAACAAAATCTAAGCTTAAAAGAAACAATCATGAAAATTTGAAAAAGAAAAAAAAATAATTAAATTTGAATATGAAAGAAAGAACATAAAAAATATGTTACAAAATAACTATTGTATGATATTTGTGTTATATGAGGATCATGTGCATATATAAACAAAGATATATATGAGCATTAATATAACAATTCAAAATCTATATATTTTTATATAAATTATCATGTATTATTCATTTATAGTGACATGAGAATTATAAACTCATGGGCTGAAAATACTTTAGCCTAATATTAAGAATTGTGACAAAGAGCGTGCATTTCTAACAAATCAGTATAATATAAGATCAACTTTTTATGATTTTTTTTTAAAATATATTTTTTCATTTTGATCTAAAAAATATGAAAAATTAACAGAACTATTTTCATAACATTTTTTTGCCTTACATAAAATCTATTTAAAAAAATACTGTTTAAAAAATATATTTAATTTTTTAAAATTATAATAACTGTTATTGAACACAGCTTATTACTTTTTTTAGATATTAATTAACAAAAATATGGAAAAAACTGATTGCTACCCCAAAGAAGCAACTAAAAATATTATTTTAACAAATCTCTGTATAAATTTATATCGTTGGGCTGGTGTGGTGTTGAATTTTAATTTTGTTTGTCCTTTTACGGATTCTCGCTTTCATCGGGTCGTCGTTTTCGACTCCAGGGATACTTTTCGGTTTTCGGCAGTTGAATCACCTAAATGAAGGGCATAGCAGAGGAGAGCTCAAAGGAAGCCTTTTTGCTCTTTTAATGTTTCTTTCATTAACGGGCTTCTGTTACTTCCATTTCCGCGCTCTGCCTGTGTCTTCCGCCGTTGGACTGGGGATCTACGAGATTTAGGTAAAAGTTTGACCCTTGCCGATAGGAGAAATGGATAGTCAAACTTCATGCCGATTCTTGGTTCTTTATTCCAACACTGGTTTGCAGCTGGTTTTTTATATTGGACTTGCTGGCTTTATGAATTTGAACTGGAACATGCTCTGTATGCGAATGTTTGCATCGTTTCCCGAAAAAAAAAAAAAAAAAAAAAAAAAAAAAGAGTATGGTTGCTTTTCATGAGGTTTAGTTCTCATCGTTTGCAAGATATACGTAGATTATCCTGTTTTTAGAAGTCTTGACTAACTGGATTAGTGCGATTAAATTTGGCTAATCACATTAACCTAGCCAAACACTCAAACTGCACTTCAGTGACTCAACCCAATGCCCCCCCGCTAATCCATGTTATACAAATCTAGTCCCTCTCCCCCTGCTCAATTTTTTCATATCCTAACCTCGTGTGGGCTTCTCTTTATTCTCCTCCGGCGAATCCATCCGAACTTGTTGGGACCACCTTTTCGTTTGCTTCTTACTTGCACGAGTTGTTCCCTCTTTGCCCTTAGTGTTGTCTTACCCTGCTTTCACCCCTCCCTGTGGTGACATCAGACATGAGTGATGTGGGTTCTTCTTGCCTCTTCATAGTTGCAGGCCTCATGTTTCTTAAAGGTAATTTCTTCTTCTCTAAAGCCAATATAAGAGTTGCTTTGTTATGACTTTTCCTCGTGCTCAACCCTTGTGTTAGTTATATGCCCTAATTTTTTTTTTGTGGTGTTCTATTTGGTTGCTGGGTGATTGGCTCTGGTACCCTTAACCTTGTATATTTTGGTTAATTTTGCTCTTATTGGACTGTATTCAATCGTGCATGAATGGCCATGTTATGTTGTGTTATAGGAACCAAATTGGTGATTTTCTGTCATCATTGCATGGTTGCTTTATAAGGCAGTTTAAGATGCATTTTGTTTTTTCAACTTCCTGCTTGGTGCTACCCATGCCTATTGTTGCCTATTGAATTAGGGGCTTTTGCTCTTTGATGACACTGTCCATGCATTTTGGTGTCTCTATAGCTGTCATGTCGATGGCTTTCTCCCTTCAGTTATGTGTCAAAGTGCTTTGCAGACAATTTTTTGGTTAATATAATGGTGTTGAGTTGTAATGATGCATGTTGCAATTGCTATTATCTGTTTGCTAATTCCTATACACATGAGTTTGCTATATTTTGGTTTGATAATGATCATGTATTTGACTACAGCACTCCAGTCATGTGCAAGTACCCACAAATGATTTTTTGTTAACACCATCTAATATATCAACATTATATCAATTATAAACTAGAATCAACATTAAGTAAACTATGTTACCAGCTAAACATATTTTTTACTCATAACCTGACTAACACATCTAACACAGTGTTAATCTAATATTAACTTAACACAACCTAATTTTAAAGGAGGGCTAAAATGCTATGAGGGTGAAGAAGCATATAGAATACCAAAAATAAAATAAAGAAAATCACAACTCTTATCACCCACACCATACCTCGTTCGCACCTTAGCACCATATCTACATGGGAATAAAGAAGTGAAAGAGGGATTCGAGCTGAATTTGATACCATTGGCTGAGAATGGTTATAAGAATCCCATCTTTGGCTTGCTTGTGGCAGCATCACCAATCTCTTCTTCCTTGGAGAAATTATGTGAATATCTCCTTTTGCTCAAGTCTAAAGGCTTCGTCTTAACTTTGGAGGCTCTTCAAAACCCTAGTGCCACTCCATTGAAGCCTGAAACCCTATTTGTAGCTTCTAGGCTTTTCTTTCCTCTCCTCTCTGTTTCTTAGCTTGTCTTCCCTCTTCCCATTGCTCCAAAGCTCTCCTTTCCCATTTACCCGAGAGCTCCCAACTTCACTTGCCCCTCCTTCTCTTCTCTCGAGAGCCTTGTTCCCTACCTGTGCCGCACGCATAATCCTAGAGGCTTGCCCACACCCTCAAGTGTGCTACTTGTGCCTTATGCTCTTGCTTGTCAGCCTTTGAATTGAGTTTTTCAAAGAGAACCTAACCAAATTGAGCCACTTTTCAAAAAATGTGCCTATATGAAAGCTTTTATCCAGTCTCAAATACTTTTCAGTTGCTTGAATTTTATTGTTCCAATAATAGGACAAAAAATTTTATAAGCTATTTAAACACATCACTTTAATCAAAGGATATGTTTTTTTGTCTTTAATTCAAGTAAGCTTTTATTCAAATTCTATAAATCCCTTTTTTCACATCAACATAGGGCAATTTATTTTCTCTTGTTACTTAGAAAGTTTTTTGGATATTTAATTTAAGCAAAATATTCATAAACAAAAAACTTTGAAGTGTTGAGCTAAAAATGCTTTAGCCCTTATTTGAAATGGGGTTAAAGTTGGGTTAACCCAACCTGATCCCCTTAACCTAGGCATTAAGCCCTTCTTTCATTGTTTTGTATATCTTTGCAAAAATATGGCCATATTCAATGTGGTTTTCTTGTGTTATCGTCTATTGTTGTCAGTACTTCTTGTTTTATTAAAATCATTGCTATTGCTGTTAATTATGTTGTTTTTCCTTTGCCAAACTTTGCACTATTTTGGTTGTCATTATCGATGGTGGAATTTTCTTTTTTGTTTGTTGTTGTTGCCCTAGTATTTTTTTGCATGGATGTTATTAATTAGGCAATGGGGGTTGTGAGTATTATTTGTCAATGTTAGATATATCTTTGTGCATGTTTGTGTTCTTGTTATTTTTAATGATTTACTATTTAAACCCTTTCGGCTGTTGTAAACATTCTTTTTGGCTTTTGACCATGGCGTGTGTCGCCACTAACCCTTGTTACTACATTGTTACCTGTGTTGTGGCTTTCATTTTAGGTTTGTCTTTATTTAAGGTTTGCTGATTCAAAAAACCCATTATCTTGCACGTGCAGAAGTTTACCATTTTTCAAAGGTTGGATAAAGTGTTTTGCAAAGTAAGATTTTAGATGGTGAATTCAATAATTGGTATTAAAACTTTTTGCTCACCAAAAAAGTTTTGGTAAGCTTTTAACATGTGCACACAGGAGTTATAATGTAAATGGTGTTCCTTGTTTCAATTGGTTTTGTTTTATGAGTAATGATAATGTACAATGCTATATATGTAGATTATTCTTGATATCTTAGTAAAGGTTTCTATTTGTTTAAGCTCTTTGTTTTGCATATTCAGAATATGATTATAGATATAGTGGTGTTCTATCTTTGGTGGAAGAATGATTATATAGTGTATTCTTTGATGGTGTACAATGCAATGCTTACAAAGTTATACTAAGATTATCTTTTTTGTTTTATTATATTTTATAATTTAAAAGAAGTAACTTCAATTTAGTCAATTGAATAAGGATTTTGTGTAGATCTTTGCCAATGAGGATATTTCATAGGAAGTCATAGCAAGAAACTACTTGTCAAGTGTTTCTTGTCAAAGAGTGGAGAAAACATCAAGGAAATTGGCAAGAAAAGTTTGATTGACTTATTATTTAAGCATCACCTATTTGGTAGTTTAGTAAATGGTGATCCAATTTTGTTTGCGTTGACTTAGATAACTAATACTGTTAACAATGAAACAAACCTTAACAAATCCAAGCAATAGTTCATGGATATTTGAAAAAATTTGGAGTTCAAGAAGTCGTATGAAGTCAATTGTTAGTAGGTTGGGATCTATTAAGGAATATTTTTGATGCAATAGTAGATGCATGAGATGTTGTTTCTACATGTTTTTGTGAGCATTACAGTATTATTTGTTTTATGTATGACAATTCAATTAGCATGTTCGATAAAATGCTCTCTACAAAAAAATGAGAAAAGTAGCTTTGTACACTCGTAGTTTTGGAATTTCTTAGTTTTAATTTGAATTGTGAAATTTTATAGTATTTATCTCATTTGTATTTATTGTTTGTCATTTTCACATGAATAATTTGGGTTATGGACAATTTCTTTTATTTTATAACCCAAGTTAAATCTTTAAATAACCAAATCAAAATTTGGTCAACAATTCCTAGCCTAAGATATCTTCCAAAAAAATTTTGGGTTGATAGTTGATTATTTATATGAGTTATCTCACTTGAAGGGTTAGACTAACCCAATTAAGCTCCATGCCAAATAGGGACTAGATTATTTTGGTAATTAACTACCTTGTTGCTATTGTACTTCTTTGTCGTAATACACTTGTTTTTCCTCTCTCAATCATTGATTGTTACCGATTCTTTTTGTGACAATATAGATCATTTTAATCAATGGATCTCTTGCCACATGCACCTCTTCAGAGGTATGATCTACACTGCTCTTCTTTTTGTTTGTTTTCTACTTCTTGACCACTAGGAATTTGTTGATTTTCTATTGTCGGCCTGTGCTCCCTATGAATGCAAGTTAGTTCAAATGGTTTTGATGACAACAACTTAACTAAGTGCATTTCTAATAAAAATCAACTAATATATGCAGGTTTAGATAGATGATCAAAAAGAGCTTTATTTAAATTTAAAGATTCACATAGTTTTCAAAACAAGAGACTCACTAATGTGTTTAATTCTCATAGGAACTAAAAAATGCATATTGAGAGTGAGGAGTTCAAGAATGCTTATTGACTTCAAAGGAAACTTATATGATGGCATTACTTGAAATTTTGGAAGCAAGGATAGCATGGAAAAAGCTTGAATATCACAAAGGTAGAAAGATTAATTTTGCTGTAACTTATTAGCTTTACGTAAAATTGATCTAGCTTGGCTCTTTATATTTTTATACATTCATTGGCTTTAAAAATTAAAAAGATGAGTTTTAGCATTTATTTCAAATCATTATATGCACTTAGCCTAAGTCTTAAGAAATCAAAGTATGTTATATTGGAAGTCACATAGGGTATGTCATGTACAAACATATAATGCATCTCTATGAAGTGCAATACATGATCTCTTAAGTCTCCAAGTAGAGAATTGTGTACGAAACACTAATATTCATGTATGGTGTGTCGCATATAAAAAAGAATAGTACATTGATTGTTAAGTATGATACATGTGTTGCTTAGCCTCAACTTGAGACTTGTATATAGTATGATATTTTTCATATATAGTGCATAGAGTTTAGCCAAATTATTACACTAGTAAAATTAATATTTTTTTGAAATTCTAAGCCTTCTAGCCATTCCAAATGAATCTTTGAATGTTTATTGGATCATGTTTGCTTTAATGAGATTTTGAACAAGTGGTAATGCATTTGAGAGACTTTAAGGAGTGATAACAACTTATTATATCTATAAATAGGAGTGAGAGTTTGTGAAGATTTTTCCTTGTAATTGAGGTGTGAGGCCTACTTGGGGCTTTTAAAGCATGGTTGTGAGAGTCTACTTCGAGGCTTTGTGTGAAGGAGAAAAGGTTGTGTCTTAACCTTTTAAAAAGAATAGGGATAAGTGGTTTCTCTATTAGCTGTGGTGAAGGAAAAGAAAAGATTAAGCTCACATCTAGTTGGATTATAGGTGGCTGTATGTTCTTTTGTAATAACCCAAATACCTAAAAATTGCAATTTTCTTTGCTGTCTTGTGGCTGTATGTTAGCCCAAATACCTAAAAATTGCAATGTTCTTTGCTTTCTTGCATTTTTATTTTTGCACTTATTTCTTGTTTGCATTTTGCATAATATTATCCATTATGTTTTGAGTTGGGTTTTGGTTTTTAAGATTGTGTTTTGCAATAATTTGTACACTTAATTCACACCCTTCTTCATTGTGCCATGTGCCAACACCGTTTCTTGGTTGCGGGTGTTGGTTGTCTGTTGTGAATGTACGTTTGATAAGATTATATTGATTTGTTGATAGTGTGGGGTTGTTGTTTGTGCGTGCTGTGTTCTTATTGTTTTTAGCAATTTATTGCTCAACCTCTTTCGACTGGCTAAGGACTTGTTTTTGGTTTTGGACTGTGCCTGTGTGCCATCATGGACTCTTGCCATTGTGTTGTTGCATGTGTTGTGATTTTATCTTTAAGTTTGATGATACAAAACTCGATCTCTTGTATGTGCAACTCTCTATACTTATTTAGTGGCTGGACATTGTTTTGCAAGGCAAGAGTTAGATTGCAAATTGACATAGGAGCCTTTAATGCTAGCTCACAAACGCATTTGCTAGCGTCGCACCAGTTCTATAAGTCCACCGGTGAAAAATGTGGTTGAAAATTTCTTCCAAAATGGCATAAAATTGAAAATTTAATTGTTTTTGTTGCTGTTCACCGTTGTCAGCTACTATAGCCATTGCCCGTGCTTGCCCACACCATCTGCACCTACCTGTTTGGCCCGTGTGGCCAGCACTGACCTAGGAACCAGGTTAATGATCCGTTCAACGCGCGGACCTGTTACCCGCAACGACCTGGTATATCTGCTCTGACCCGCGTTGACCCACCAGCCCTCGCCGACCCGCTCTTACCCGAAAATCAGACCGGAGCGTCGAGACCTCCGTCTGCGCTGCACCGATCATGCCCCGCCATTTTGTTGTTCACTGTTTCGCTGCTTGCCATTTCTGTCGCCCAAAACATACAATTTGTTTTGAAAATGCTTAATTTAATTAATTTTCGAGCCTTTTAAGTCAATTTTTATTTAGAATATTTCTTTATAATTTATGTTGAATTTTGAAATTGAAATGTCTTTTAGAATTTTAAAATTTGTCATTTGATATTTTTAAATGTCTTTTTGTGTTTCTAAGTTAACAAATTATTATTGTACTTTTGAAGTCTCTATAAATAAGGATGCTCATCAAGCTTTATGAAAAGAAAAAATTATGGAATGAGAATTTCTTTTATTTGCATGTTTTCATCTTTGTGAATAAAGTATGTACACCCAATTCTAGTTAGAGAGACAAAGATCAAAGGTGAGATACCTTCTATTGGGAGAGCTTGTAACCGAACAAATTATCGCTTTTGTCAACACCTACATCATTGTAGAAAGGTATACTCTTTCAATAACTTTTATTTTCTAGATAGTAATCTAAAATTAGAGCTTTTTTTTTATTTTTTTACTCAACATAGAGTTTGTTTCATATTCTCTATTTTATGTATGAAATTGGATATAACAAAATTGTTTTGTAAGATTTTATACTTAATATTTAAGGTGTTCTTACTTAACTTAATAATTCTTATTAAAATTTTTGAATAGATCTAAAATATCATTTATGTCATCTAACCCAAATTAATTTATATATTTTCATATTCTTTAATAATCTATTAAACATCTCTAATGTTTTAGGATTCAAATTGAGACTTTGATAGAAGTCGAAATTTATTTTGTATCAACTTTGGTACGAGAGTATGGTTTTTTATTAAATTTTTTTTTTTGATTTAGTGTATTCAATTTTGGTATTAGAGAACATGATTTTTTTTATTCAACATCGACTTTGGTATTAGAGAACATGATTTTCTACTAAAAAAAACAGAATATATTTTTTTTGCTTAGTGTATCCACTGAAGAACTCATATCTAGTTTTGGGTAAATTTAGTTTTAAGAGATGGTACAAAAGCAGTAATATTACTCGTCATTATCTTCTTAAGAACTATCAAGTTGTCTAAAAGGTGGTCTGGCATAAGTGGGACCCTAATCACTCATCTTCTTGGAAGCACATCCCATCTTAACTTTGGTGGTTTATAACTGTGATTGTTTTATAAAAAAGAAGATATTTTATATTATTTTTCTTTCTTGATATTCTCTCGTGTGACAAGCTTTTTTATGATTACAAGATCTGATAAGTCTTATTAAGTGACAAATCAAAGTCAAGAAGAATTAATTCAAAACTAAAAACAAAATTTAAATTAAGATCCCATGTTAGAAATGTTTTAATTAATAGCTCAACTCACTCAGATGATTGGACAAATCCTCTTAAATTAACAATATGAACCAAATCCTAAAAGAGAAATGGATAATAATAGAAGTGTCACATCCAATATTTTAGAAGAAGAAAACCCCTAGAGATATAAAAATCATAGACATGATCTTTCTGATGAATTTGACCAAGATATTCATATGAAAAATCATAATTATAGAAAAAAAAAATGAACCTTTAGATCAGTCATTGAAATGATGATTTAGATATGTCTAATGAGGAGGAAGATCTAAGAAGTGTTGAGATATAAAACATATCTTTAATATGAAACTAGATATCCTAATTTTTTATTGTAGTTATGATCCAAAAGATTATATCAATTGGCAGACTAGTATGGATGATTACTTCGATTGGCATCAAATGAGTGAGCAAATAAAATATTAATTTATTAAGACTAAACTCAACGGTGTTGCCCGTAGGTTCTTTAGAAACTTAGAGCGATAATATGCTAACAATGATAAAGAAGTATTCTAAAGTTGGAGAAAACTTAAGATTAGGTTGTACGATAGGTTTGTCCCAATAACTTATAATGTCGAAATGTTAGATAAATGACAAAGGTTTTATCAAGGTGGTAGACTCGTTGAAGAATATATTAAGAAGTTTGAGGATCATAAACTTAGGTGTAATATAAATGAACTTGAGAGTATAATACTTTCTAGTTTTAGGATAGATTTAAAGGAATACATGCAGATTGAGCTTAATTTGAGAAATATTACTTCATTAGAGAAAGTTTATTGTATAGCTAAAAATGTGGAAAAAGTAAAACCTCTTATTTTAAGAGAAATGGCGAACCAAACCCTTGAAAAGCCTGAACTATTATTTATCAACCCATGCAAACTTACAGTTTGTCTACCTCATTCACTATGGTTTTTAAACCTACAAAAACCGTATTATCATCCATTTTTTCATACTCTTCTTCAAGCCAACCCACAAAATCTGGAATCGCTTGTTTTAAGTGTCATGAAAAAAGAAACGTAGTTGTTAACTGTCCAAAGAGATTTGTGACTATGAATCTAGAAAGTGTTACTGAACAAGAAGAGTTAAAACAAGAAGAAAATATAATGCCACATAAAAAAGCTAAGAATTAAAAAATATAAAAAATTTAGCGGTTTCAGTAGTTAGTGTACCCTTACAATCTCACAACCATAAGACGATTGGAGGCGCACTAACTTCTTTAGCATTAACATAAAAATTAAGGAACAACCATGTAGGATGACTATAGTATTCGACCAAGAAGTAAGACGTACCAGTTATTTTTTTAAGACCTTCTAACATTTATTAGGAACCAATCTAAAATTTTCTTCAATTTATCATTCACAAACAGATGAACAAATGAAAGTAGTAAATCGTAGTTTAGAAAATCTTCTTCGTAACTTGATAGGGGACCAACCTAAGCTTTGAGATCAATTATTATCACGAGCCAAATTTGCATACAATAATTTCGTGAATCGTAGTATTGGTCTAAATCATTTCAAAATTTGTCATGGTAATAAGCTAAGGTCTTCAATTGATCTTATTCTCTTATTAGTAGATTTTTAGACTTTTGTCTTTATTTTTTTTTTCTCTCATAAAATAACATATGAAAAAATTAATCTAAGTAACAAAGATACAAAAAACTAACAGATGCTCAGAAATGTTAGAAAATTTCATAAAAGAGACTGTTATAATTAGAGTAAGGTCAGATAGTTTTCTTCTGAAGTTTACAAGAAGTTACAAATGTGTAAAGTTAGATTTTGTAAGATTATTCAAAAATTGGGAACTAATACGTATGTGTTGGATTTGTTAGAAGAGTATGGGATTAGTATAACCTTTAACATTAAAGATTTATTCCCTTACAAGACATCACATCCAATACCTATTATGCCATTTGTGTTTGATTCTCTCATGTTGAGTGAACTTGTTCTTACCATTACATTAGCCTTAAGAGTAAGGACAATGTGGAGGAAAATTTAGATTACAAGACAATTTTGATCAAAGATTATAAACTTAAGAAAATTTTTAATTTATTGGAAAGGCAAGTCTTTGATTGAGAACCCTTGGTTTACTATGATTACATACACTATATTGCATCACATCTGTTAAAGCACTACTATACCCATCACCACGATACCATGAGCCAAGCTCTCTCTCACCTAGGGAGGATGACATAGGAGTGTCTAATAGCTCACAAACACACACTCACTGGCATTGCATCAATTTTATATGTCCACCAGTGGAAATTTTGGTTAAAAACTTAAAATTAAATTTTTGGCTGTTTTCACTGTCGTTTGCCATCGTACCATTGCCATCAGCAATTGTAGCCATCGCTTGTGCTTGCCCGTGCTACTCATGCCTTCTTGCTCAGCCTGCATGACCCGCATTGACCCGAGAACACGGTTGATGATTCGTTCGACCTGCGTCGACCCACCACCAGTTATGACCCGACATATCTGCTCTGACCCTCATCGACTCGTACCGACCCATATTGTTTCGCTCAATTTGTGCTCATCACGCTTCGCCATTTCGTGGCTCGTCGTTATTATCGTCCAAAATGCGCAATCTGTTTGGGAACAATTAATTTAATTAATTTTAGAGCATTTTAAGTCAATTTTTATTCATAATATTTCTTTTATAGTTTGTGTTGAATTTTGGAATTTTAAAATATTTTTTAAAATTCTAAAATGTGTCACTTGATGTTTTTAAATATTTTTTTGTATTTTTAGTTTAGCAAATTATTATTGTATCATTGAGGTTTTTATAAATAGGGATACTTATCATATTGTATGAAGAGAAAAAAATTATGGAATAATAATTTTTTTGTTTATGTGTTTTTATCTTTGTGAACAAAATGTGTGCGTTCAACTCTAGTTAAAAAGATTTCAACTTTCCTTTTAAGAGACAAGGATTGAAGGCGAAAGTCCTTCTACCAGGAGAGCTGGTAGCTAAATTCCTTGGGAGAGATAAGGATCAAATGTGGGAGACTTTCCATCGGAAGAGTCTGTAACCTAATAAATTCTCGTTTCCACTAACACCTAAATTATCGTAAAAAATTTATACTCTTTCAGTAATTTTTATTTTTTAAGTAGTAATTTATAGTTAGATTTTCTCTTTTTTATTAAAGTATGTTACATAAAATTTTTTAAATTTTTTATTTTATATGTGTAAAATTGGATGTAAGATAACTATTTTGTAGGATTTTATGTTTAATATTTAAGGTATTGTCACCTACTCAATAATCCATATTATAATTTAGAATATTAATCTTGAAACAGTTCTATAATATCACATACGTTACCTAACCTTAATTAGTATATAGTATTTTTTCATATTTCCTCATAATCTATTGAACATTTCCAGTATTATAGGTTTCAAATTAGTGTCCTGCATTACAAATCTTGTAGTTGGTGTTATTTGAGCTTTTACTTTTATTAACAGAATTAGGGTAAATTTTTGACATGTACACAAAAGAGTTAGAATTTAAGTAGAGTGTTAGTTTGATTGTTTTTTTTTATGAAAGATAATGATGTGAGTATATTTTTACTATATATGTAATTTATTCTTGATAATGTTCAAAAAAACATATCTTTTGTTGTTACAAGAATGTGATTTACAGATATAATGGTGTTATATCATTGGTAGAGGAATGTCCTTGTAGTGTATGTTTTCGGCTTGTGCTTCAATGCTTGAAGGTTCTTAGTGGGCCCATTTTGTAATTTTGGTATATTTTATGGTTAAAATGAAGAAACTTCAATTTAATCGATTGGTTGGGGGCAAAACACCCACAATGCCAATGCTTTGTGTAAATCTTGATTTTGATAAGCAGGAAATGTTGTAGGAAGTTGTAATAAGGCATGACATGTCAAGTGCTTTTCTTCCAAATGTTGAAAATATTAAGGATGCTGATAAGAAACGTTTGGTTGATCCATTATCTATGCAGCAAGTTCTTTGAAGTTTGTTAAATTACAATCCAACTTCGTTGGCATGGATTGACATAACTATGATGTTTAACAAGGAAGAAAGCCTTAACAAATCTATGCAATAATTAACAGATGTTTGGAAAAATTTGAGACTTCAAAAAGTTCTGTGAAGATCCTAACCATTGTGGGTGGCAATGGGACTCGCTAAAGAATGTTCCTGACACAAATTGAATGTATATAATATCATTTTTGGTGGTTTTCTTAAGCATTAAAAGTTTACTTACTTTTTTTTTTCATGACATCTTAATTAGTATGTTCAATGAAGATGTGTTATACCAGAACATAAAAGAAACAATTTTGTATGTTTGTAGTTCTGAATGTTATTAATCAATTTGCAATGTCAAAGTTTGTAGTATCTCATTTATATTTATTTAACTCATTTTCACAAGAGTAATATGGGTTAAAATTTGAAAGATACCTTTTATTTTATAACCCAAGTTAAATCTTTAGAAGTCAAACAGAAAATTGGGCTAATTGCTACTAACTTGAACATCCAAACAGATTAGGCTAACCAGTTAAACTTAAGCCAAACATGGTTTTAGTATTTGATGGTTTTGCAGACTGTTTTAAGTTTGTTCTACCTTGTTGAACTCTGCTTTATTTGTCGATATAATCACCATGGAAAAATATTCAAGAGGGCAGACCTAGGAGCAGCCCCGTTGTTTCTGAATGTTATTTGTTCAAAACACAATTGTCTCTCTTCAATTACAGAGGCTTAAATGCCAGATTCTGGCCAAATCATGCATTGATGGGAACTGTATCCCCTGGCTGTGCCTATTTTATAAATTAGACACTTTTTCTATGTGAAAGCACCAAATGAGTACCCAAACTTCCAAAGCGCATAATATATATTTAGCTTGTTGTGTTCAGGTTAACTGAGGTAGCTTCTGAATGAGTAGTGATGTTGCTGAAGTTGCACAAGTTCAAAGAATCCCGTTTGCACCAAAGGTAAAGGCATTTTGCTTGACTGTTGATGTTGTTAACATACATTCAAACTCTTTTAAGGGGCATTCAGATCTGTCCAAAGCTTAAAAACGTTGGGCAAAACATTCATCTTAAAATCTGCAATTGTGTCCTGCTCATAGGCTATGGGCTAACGTGCAGATATGGCTACAATTCAAACACTTCTTGGGTTTACATGTAAATTGATTCTACTTCATCGATAATTTTCTTAGTCTCAAAATTGCTTATGGTGCAATGTGCCTATGTTGTTTCTACTTATCATCTATAATGCAATGACTTCTTAGTTGACGTATTTAAATGGCAAGCTTTCTCTAGTATGAGTTCATACATTAGATAGTTAAAAGTGAATTGAAGTTTACTTTTTTTAATAGGTTTTTTGGTTAAGTTTTATTCAGATAATTAACATCTAAACCACAGTGTTATTTAGATGTTGATGTTATGTAAAACTTATCGATATTTTTATTATTTGACTTAACATTATTTAAATAGTCTGGTATTTTTATTTTTAATGACATCTAGTTTTATTTGAATTTGAGTGACCTTTTGTAGTAGTAAAATTATAAGTTATTTTAATTTAAAGATGTTAGAAAACCAAATACTTAATTTCTTTAAATTATATTGCATTGCATAAATATATAGCTTAACCAAAAACCTCCAAAGTGATTTCTGGTTAAATATGCTTGCAGTGTGCATATCTATTGGTTTGTGGTATAAGCTATGGCTTGAATAGTGGTCTAATTGTTAACAACACATTAAATAATACGTTTCAGGTACATGAAGCAATTTGCTGTGAACTTACGAAGGTTTCAGAAAAAGTTGTTAGCATTCTTCCTGCCATTGAATCAGCTCGACCTGGATCATCATCTGGAATACAAGTCTTGTGTTCTTTGAACAATGCTCTTGAGAAAGCCAAACTGCTTGTTCATTACTGTTCTGAGTCTAGTAAAATGTATTTGGTAAGTCACTTTCTTTTCCCTATCATGTTTCATCTTCTAAACTTTTACTTAGCTGATCTTTATAACTGAATTATTTGTTCTTAAACGTCCGTAGATACATGACCTTTTGTTTCTTCTTCTGATTAGCTTTAAAATCTCCATTCTTCAACTTGGTAAAAGAATTTTACTGAAAAGTAATCTCACACCAAACTTATTCATCTGTTTCTGATTTTCTGGTAGATTGTCCGTTGTTCTTGAAAACGTACAAGCTACTTAGATTAAAGGTCGGTCTATGTTGTTTAAATTCTTCAAAAGCAAGCCTGTAAGGTTTAATACATCTTGCTATGGTATATATACTAGTATGACTTACATTGATCTGGTTTTGGTATTTGAATGGTTGTGAATTAAGTAAGAGGAATCTCATACGAGGCAACTTGAAGCTATTGTGGGAATGCTTATGGAAGTCGGAGGAGCTAACAAGAGGAAAGCAAACACACAACATTCTCATTTTGGATGTCTGTTATCTTCATGAGACTTGGAAGGAATTTGTAGCAAAGGGGATGTAACCATTCATAATTAAGCACAATAATTTGTTTCATGTCTGTTGTTTACTTGAGCTTTAATTCTTCATGATACCCAACTTTTTTTTCTGTCCATGGTAGGCTGGGGCATTCAGTCTTGAATTTTTTAGACCAATAGTCAAATATAATGCTTCTTGAATACTATTCTCCCAATTTAAAAGCCAAATATGCGAGGATTCTTGCTTTCCATATTCCTTATATTGTTTTTTAAGCAGCACCAATTATATTCTTTTGACAACTTTGTGTTGTGGTTTGTAGCTTTTGATGTGTGTTCTACTTACAGGTTATAACTGCAGACTCTATTACTTCAAGATGTGCGAGGATACTAACTCAACTGAATCAGAGTCTTCAGCAAGTTCAAAATATGGTTCCACCAGTATTGGCTTCAAAGGTTAGTTGACCTCTTTATGTTGGCCATGTGCAGGCAACATCATGTCGCACGAATCATGTGCCATTGTTGCTATCTTATTGATTGAGATGTTAGAAAGGATTCCTTTTACAAATTTAAAAGACCATTGAAAGATTGAAACTTGGCAGTCTGTATATCAGCAATGTGTCCTACAACACTTTTTATGTTTAAATTTTTAACACTTCCAACTCAAATCTGCTTTCAATGTTCCGAGTGATTCATGGAACTTCCCCTCCTACTTTTATATATAAATTTATCTTTCTCCTTCATCTCTTACTCTTCCATCTATATATTGCAATTACTAATTTTCAGAATTAGTTCATTCAAAATATTGTTATGGAGGAAGAATTCAGATTACTTGTGCAGAAAATACATGCATTTGGCTGCAACAATTTTCTTATTTCTCTTGCATTTTTATCTACAGATTGCTAAAGTTCTTGAATGTATCAGAGATGTGAAGTTTGTTATTGATCCTAGAGAACAGGAGGCTGGTACGGCTTTGTTAAATCTTCTGGCCAAAACTGAATCAAGCGAAGAACAAGAACTCAAAACCTTCCAAATAGTAGCTTTGAGGTTAAATATCATATCATCAATTGGTCTTTTGGTGGAAAGAAGGTCTATTAGAAAGCTTCTAGATAGGTTTTGTGATGTTGATACTAAAAAGGAGAGGACTTTAAAGTACTTCCTTTATCTCATAAATAAATATGCAAAGCAATTGAAGCATTATGACGGGGAACACCAAGAAAATTTAGATACGGTGGAGAACTGTCTCAACTTGGTTACGAAACCTGAATCAGATGCTCATGAAACTGATCACATGAACCAGCCATCTGACAGTGCTATTGGTGTTCAAAGCGAATCACCAAATGGTGATATGCCTCCCAAAGAATACTTTTGCCCCATTTCAGGAAGGTTAATGTATGATCCTGTTGTCATATCATCTGGACAAACATATGAACGCACGTGGATTCTGAAATGGTTGGAAGAAGGACATGATACATGTCCTAAAACAAGCAAAAGGTTAACCAGTTTTTCCTTGACTCCCAATTCTTGCATGAAGGATCTCATTTCGAACTGGTGCAGAAGGCATGGGATCACAGTTCTTGATCCTTGTGTTGAAGTGGCTGCACTGGAGTCATGGCAGCCCACAAATAACAATTCTGTTTCAAGCTTGAAGAATGTCTCTACAGCTTTGCTAGATGGCACCATGGGGGCCTGCCTACTTGATGAAAGCAAGCTCAGCAATATGTCATCTACATCTTATATTAACACGATTCAGGTCTCGAGCAACAAACAAGCTCGATTATTTACTTGGAGCAATGATTACAAACGGTTTCAGTCATTCTTGCACTTCAATCAAGATATGTATTTGAGGTTCTTATCTGAGCTTTCTGGGCTTCCTGCATCGCTCCAACAAAATGCAATGGAGAGCATGAAAAATCTTTTGGAAGGTGACGAATGCTCCAAGCTCTTTAATGGCTTTTTAGCAGCACTGATGCTATTTATGAAGCAAGATTCAACGCAATGCAATGTAGAGGCACAAAGATGTGGAGCTCAACTTCTTCTCTCGGTCGTTACTAACGAAAGGTATTTGATTTTTGGTTATGGAAGTTCATGTCCATAAATCAATGATGACTCACAACTTATTTGTTTACCTATACTTTTAAAGGGGCTGAATTGTTCTTTCTTGTATTGTTTGTAGGTGGGAGTCGGAGCTTACTTGTGTAAAAGAAGACTTGTTCCAGTTGTTGAATACTTTACTTGATGGTGCTACATACAAGGAAACCTTGATGATTCTGCAGAAGCTTGTCCATCTTTCAGTCCTCGCCTCAGATATCGCAACATCCAATATTCCAATTGCTGTCCAACGTTTCCTTGGTTTCGAAGACGAAGAACACGTGACCATGGCCGTTGAGATCCTATCGGAGTTGTCATCACATAGCAAAGTAAGATTACATTTTCTTTCCTCTGGATGCTTAGAGAAACTTGCTCGGCTTTTGAGCGACGGAAGACAAGTCTTGCATTGTTTGAACATTCTGCAAAATCTGGTCGATTGCGGGGAGTCTTCGAGGGTGATTTCTGATGCCAATGGCTGCATTGGTTCCATAGCAGAAATCCTTGAAACTGGTAACCATGAAGAGCAGGAGCAAGCTGTTATCTTCTTGCTCTCCCTCTGCTCTCAAAATTCAAGAAACTGCCAGATAGTCTTGAAAGAAGGGGTTATTCCATCGCTTGTAGAGATTTCTGTGACTGGAAATGCCAAAGCAAAGGAGAGCTCCATGAAGCTACTCCATGTCTTGAGAGATATTACACACGCTAAGAGTCTTGAGGACCCGAAGCCTTGTGCAGAACCCATGTGTGATGTGGTTGAGCATCCAAACGAGACTCCTAAGAAGCTGCCCCCAAAGAAGAAGCCTTTCAGCTTCTTTAGTAGGACAATGAGGCAAATGTCAAAGTACCTGGGCCATTTCTGAACCATTTTTTTCACTCCAGGTATGATCTTTTTATGATTTTTGCTAATATTTTTCTTCTTCCTGATGACCAATCTCACCAAATTAGGAATAGGGTTTGCATGCTTGAGTTCCTTTAAGTTCAGGTGATTGTTTTAACTCTAAAAATGATCCAAGTTAAGTCCATTGCTTCTCTGTTGTGGTGTAACTCCAGCTTTTTTCTATTTTTTTGTTGCATATGAACAATAAAGTGTGAGTGATATGGTTGTACAGAACTGATGCTGACTACAGAAAATGTAGATTTATGTATATTTTTTATATAAATGGTGTATTATTTGGATGTTTTTTAGGGCCAAAGTGACCCTTGGATGTATTATGTTTACTTTGGATGTTTTGCAAAAATTTAATTATTAATTTTGCATATTTTTATAAATAATTGATTTTATAAGAAATATTTTGGACAATAATAGCTACATAAAGTTCATAACTAAGCTATTCTTGTTGTAAGGTATAATTATAAAGTGTGAAGTTTCTTAAAATAGTAAAATTTTGTTTAAATGCAAATAAAAAATATTTTTTAAAAAAGAGAGATAAAAAAATAGTTTGAAAGGTAGAAAATGGCTTTTACATTTTTTTTAATATCCTTTTTTTTTTTAAAGAAGAGGATGACTGTTGTATGGGAAATAAGAGAAAATAAGTGATTTTCGAAGTTGTAATCAAACAGTAGCATTCCTTGCTGGTTGTGGCATTGATCTTCTCCAAAGGAGAAGCGAATCAGGGTTTATGAGCGCAGTTATCCGTCTTGCAGTCTCGATTCTTGCTCCGTTTCGATGAGAGCTGCAGCCTCCTTACTTGTTCGGAGGAACTCATTTCTCCACGCTCTGCGGTACAGCCCTCTGCCCGTTGGGTGCCTTTTTATATACCCTCCCCACTCTTCCTCTTCCCCTTCCGCTTCCCCGTCCCGCCGATTGCTTCATGACTTGCCATCAAACCCTATCTCCAATCACGCTGATCCCCTGCCCTCCCGCTTGCTACAGCCCATACATAACGCTTCTCCTGCCGCGCCAGGTACTGATGAAGAAGGAGAAGAAGACGCCGCCATGAACGAATTCCTCTCCCGGTTCGTCTGGTCCATCCGCGGCAAGATATCTGAGACATACCCTGATCTCAGCCGCGACACTCGCGACACTATGATCCTTGTCATCTGCCAGAAGGTAGTTGCGCGCCTTGAACCTGGCTCCGAGTCTACTGCCTCGAGCGAACCGCCGTTCGAACTCAGCGAGGACCTGTGGAAGACGATCTGGGAAGTTAGTGCCGCGGTCCAGGAAGCCATGCGGCGGGACCGTGTGCGGATGGAGCTCCGGAAGTATCTCCACTGTGATGAAGTGAAGCAAATGTGCCGCTTTGCCAGCGACGTGGGCATCCGTGGCGAATTTCTGCGGGAGCTCCGGTTCAAATGGGCGAAGGAGAAGCTCGAGGAAGTGGATTTCTATCGCGAAATTGATCGAATGCGAGAACAGGTCAAAATAGAAGAACAAAAGGAGAACGGATTGATTCCAGATTCTAAGGAAGAGAAGGATGTTATGCCAAAGGTTACAGCTTTGCCGCAGAGGAGGGGGAAGATTAAATATAAAATATATGGGCTGGACATGTCAGATCCAAAGTGGCTGGAGATTTCACATAAGCTAGAGGAGGCTGAAAAATATATTATGCCTATGGAGGTGCAGCCCGTTGTGGGACAAAGCAAGAGGGTGGAGGATAAGATTATGAGTTTGGATCCAAATAAGGACGATTTGCAACCCTTGCTTAAAGATTTTGCAGAAACTCTCTCTGCCAAGAGGGTTGATCTTCTTGCACTGCTCAATAGGATCAAAGAACGCAATGAAGATTTATACTTCAAGGTGAGATCTTTATAAGTTCACCATTATGTTTGTATATAGCTTATGTTGCAAGTGCGTTAAGCTCTTGTTGGTTCACCCTTATGACCGTCGCTACTCCCCTATACCGTGTGATCATTGTCTTGTTGCTATACCATGTGTTAAGCTCTTAAGGTTATCACTATTGCCTCTTACTATACTTTACTATGGTTACAGCTCCTTCATCGTATCACTTTATGGTTGCGCCTACTACTCTTGTACAATTCTCAGACAGGCCCCCATATGATGTATCTTCCTTGTACAAACCTGCCTACATTCTTGACAACATGATGTTTGTAGCATCCTTACAGCTCCTTCATATGACCTGACTTGTTGCAACTAGGATTCTCAAACAAAGTTGGCCTGTGATGGCTCTGTTTCTGGTTGAAGGAACATATAACATAAGTGGAGTGCTCATAACTATGTTATATCTACAAATATTTATTTTGTATGCCCTATTTTAATTACTGATTTATATTAGAATTTGATGACTATCAGAATCAATTTTATGCTTTATCCATCATTACAAAACCAGCAAAACTATACAAATGTACGTGCAAGAAATATTAGGCACTCTCTATCAACCCTTGCTTCAATCATGTGCTACTGAGTATTGTAGATGTAATTAGGGTATGAGTTTTGCAAACTTAACATATTATTTCATAAGAGTATGAAATTAGCACCTAAAGCACATATATTATGAATAACAAAGTACAACATGTGAGTAGAGAACATGATCAACGGATGTTAATATACAAAACACCACATTTGATAAACTGTTGTAATTATGAATCATGTTAATGCAAGTATGAATGTTTTATCAGTACGGTCTTATTTATAGGTCTTTCTTTGTCTTTGATTAATGAACTTGACTTCTTATTGGTGCCCCATATGCTTTGATGTCTATGTTTTCAGTGGGCTTATCATCTCAAGTAGCTCTCTAGATCATTTTGGAAGTTGTTACTTTAAATCCAATCAATAAATATACCTCTTGCATAGAGTTTGCACCCTGAATGGAATTTACCGTCATGGGAATCATCACCCCTAGGTTGCCAGAACTATCACTGAATTCAATCACAACTATTTATATTAATTGCATAAGTTTGAGCATATTTAGGCATGATACTACAAAGTTCTTTTATATAAAAGACTATGCTCATGCAATTATTCATTATTTACTCTTTATCTCCTACAAAATCAATTATTATTCCTTCTTGTTTATATTTCACTTTACATTTTTTCAGATTTAATATACATGCTTCCATGTATTCATTCTTGACCTTTTGTATATTTCAAGAATATTGCTTTTTTGCTATTTGCTCGTGTCTCCTCTCCATTTTACATTGCTAGGTATAAATTTTTAATTGCCATAGCAGTTTGCTCTGTTATTTGGGTTTGCTTACATTGAAAAGCTTTGAATTTGCTGAAAATATTTGACTTAGATTGATTCGCACGAATGCAGGCCGCTGAGCTCCTGCTTGATGAGCATACGTTTGATACAAACATCCGTGATTACTCAAAATTGATTGATGTTCACTCCAAGGCTGGCCGTATTCAAGATGCCGAGCGGATTCTAAGTAAGATGTTGGAGAAGGGCATTCAGCCAGATGTCCTTACTTCAATTATTCTAGTTCACATGTACTGCAAATCTGGTGATCTCAATCGAGCCAAGGAGGCCTTTGAGAAGCTAAAGCAAGAAGGCTTCCAGCCTGATTTAGCAGTCTACAGCTCAATGATCACAGCTTATGTTAATGCTGGCATTCCAAAGCAAGGGGAGTTTTTGATCAGAGAGATGGAAGGGAATGATGTTAAACCAACAAGAGAATTGTATATGCAATTACTCCAAGCATTTGCTTCAAGTGGGCAGGTTGATGCGGCACAGCGGATTGTGAACACCATGCGATTTGCAGGAATCCAACTAACCATTGAAGCATATGCTTTTCTCATTGAAGCTTATTCCCAGGCTGGTGACCCTGATCAGGCTCGGGGGCACTTTGATCACATGATGACAACTGGTCTGAAGCCCGATGATAAATGCACTGCTTGCATGGTTGCAGCTTATGCAAAGAAGAACTTCTTAGATAAGGCACTTGACCTGCTGCTAAAACTTGAGAAGGATGGTTTCGAACCTGGCATTGAAACCAATAGTGTTTTGGTAGACTGGCTGGGAAGGCTGCAGCTTGTAGAGGAGGTGGAACTGCTACTAAAAAAGATAGAGGAGATCGGAGAGCCTCCATTGCTGGTTCATGTTAGTCTTTGTGATATGTACTCAATGGCGAAGAATGAGCATAAAGCTCGGCAAGCCTTGAATGTCCTTGAAGGAAAGAAGAATCTCCTGAAGGCTGATCAGTTTGAGAGGATTGTGAGGGGACTGTTAGCTGGTGGGTTTTCGAGTGATGCCAAGAGGATGTATGATGTGATGCAGCAGCAAGGTTTCACTCCATCAGAGCAGACCAAGGTTATCCTCACGGCAGCTCAGTCGATCCCTCGTCCAACCCTGCAAAGAAGAAACTAGGTGAGGATCCAAGGTGATCCCTATAGATGGTACAACTCCTGGATGTTTAATTGGAGCATGCATTACTTGTTAGTGGGTAATGGCTAATGAAAGTGTTCTTATGTTCTCATTTAGTTCAATAAAAGTAGAATGGAATGCTTTTGGAGATGTTGGTTTTTGCAACTAGTCTCTTCTGTGCTACGCACACTTTTTTAAAAACAGAAGTGTGGAATGAGAAAACACTACTATTGATGAAAAGCTGCTATTTTGAGTTAGCTTATTGAGCTTTCATTCAAAATATGGACCTTTTCTTTTGATATATTTGCTTTCTAATATATCCTAAAGGCTTGAGAACATAAATCAATCAGCATTTAGCTATTTGGTTGTTTCTGTGATGGCCCTCCAAGCATATGGTGGTTGCTACCCAATTATTGTTTTTATCTTTATCAAGTGTAAAGACATCAACTTGTTATTACTTTTTTTTTATTTGAGACAACAATAATGTCATTACAAACGCATTAGTTTTGATCTCAAGCTTATCTAAATGGGGAATTAGGTTGTAGTAATTGGATTATGTTATGACCTGGATTTGGATGTTGGTTTTTGATTTGCCCTATTTATTTGCATATTTGTTTATTAAATTTTTAGTTTTTGTTGGTATATTATTTTCAATTTTAAATTTTTTTTTTGTGAAAGTTTTTTTTTTTTGAAATGTAACTAGTATTTTTTATCATGTTTAAAATATATTCTTTAATTCCAAAAAAAAACAAAAGGTGTAAAAGATGATTTTATTGTTAAAAAAGACTATTAAATATTATTTAAATGAATTATTTTTTAATCAATTTAATATTTAATAATAATTGTGTCAAATATCTGTGAATTTCACATGCATATATGGACTCTATGTTTGTTTTCAACAGTTTTTTCTTTGAGAAAGTAAAGGATAAATGATAGATGTATATACCAAGTAGAAATGAGGAACTTCTTCAAGTTTGTACCTTTATTTTTTTTTCTTTTTTGCACTTCTTCCTTCAACATTGAAAGCTTGAAACAAGTTAGCCATGTAAATGATATTTGCCTACACTGCTGTTTTCCTGATAGGTTGATGCCTTGGTTGATATCAATCGTTTTCCAAATCATTGTTTGCTCATCTTTGGTCAGGTTTGCTTGCCCCCAAGCTCCCAAAACAAAGAAGACAAACACAAGCATTGAAAGAGAGGAAACAAATAAGTGATACCCACATCTTAATAGCTACTTTTGTTGTCGTGTGGAACTTGACAAGCATTCTTCAACATGACTTTTATTGTTGGTTGTAATCTACTGATGCGAATTTTGTTCAAAGTTGCTTTCTAAAAATTCACTTGACAAGAAACTGAACATTATTGTGTGACTTGATAGTAGATTGTACTCTCATATAGACATGTGACAAGTTCTTTTCTGAATCAGAAGAAGCTTTTGTGTTTGCAGCCATATACTCCAAATGCATAAGGTCAGTAGCATAAGGGGAACAAGCACAAAAGACCCAATTTGATGTTGGTTTAAAGCAGGCTAGAATAAAACTTAGGTTTATGATAAATTAGGGTAAATAGGTGGGAACAAATTCAATTTGGCTGAATAAACTACAGAGTTGCCTCATGTTTAATTAACAATCTTCAACAAGCTGGTAAAAACAGTATCCATCTCTACAGCAACTTTGCAACAGAAAAGCCAAGCTTTGGATGATTTGGAAAGAAAACCTTAAGAACACAACTGGATGATACAGTTATATGACTCCAATTTACAGGAGAAAGGGTGTACTAATAACAGCTCTTCTGCATGAAATCGGTCAAGTGAACATCAAACAGAAGAAGGTATCAACGAGCTCCAATGCAGTTATTGCTCATTCACATGCTGGTTTTGTGTCAAAGCTACTCAAACATATAGCAAATGCCTGGAAAGCAGAAAGCGGATATCGGTAATCCATCGTGAATACATTCTTTCCAATCTTCCCAAACTGGAGAATGACACCCTTCTCCTGGTCATCTGAAGGAACAGGACGCGAGGGATCAGTCACTGCCACAAGCTGGAAGTTCTTCACCGATGCGACCGTCACCCGTCCCCTGAAGTTTAGGCACCAGCATTGAAGCTGCTCGTGCCATCGAGGTGCCTTGTTCTTCAGAACAAGGGGCTCAACACATGTCGCAGCCGAGGAACCCTTAGGAGAGATAGCCACCAATGGTTCCTTCCCATTTTTGGATGAAGAGGCAGGGCAATGCTCATCAAAAGAATGAAGAGTATTAGTTTCACCCCACACAAGGCTTGATGCAGGAATGGAATGCATAGACACCATCATTCTTCTTGGACCTCTGCCTCTAAGAACGTTTACCTCATAAACAATGCTTGCTATGTTGTAATTTCCCACGGCTACTTTAGGAGATACTTGCTTTGCATGGAACCTGCGGTTTGATTTGCTGCTTGATGCAACTGAGGAGTTGGAGGAAGGTTGGCTATCATAGAGAGTGAACTTTGTTCCAACAAAATTTGACCTAAACAACAACACCACGATGGAATTAACTTCATAGTGAGAAAGCATACAGATATGTTTGTCATAAATTGGAGAAGAAGACTTGCTTCAATTTGCCCACATAAGTGCTGCTGGCCCGTGAGAAGTCGTCCGCTGCCGACGATATCACAAAGTGGGCACCGGAGGCACGCCAAATCCTCCGTGCTGCGAGCAAAAGCTTGTCATTCTTCTCCTGGAGTGCTGCAGTTTCGATGGAGCTATAAGCATCAGTAAAGCAGAGGTTTTGTTCACTAATTAGTAAATTCAATTGCTGAGCTTTCAATTCAATGCTACTATTAAGAACCCCTATGCACTTGCTTAGATAGATATTCACTATAAATATTCTAGAAAGGTATAAAATCTCTCAATTTGATCTAGAGTTGATATGATTCTGGCTCAAACTTGGATTGAAATTTTTCGATTCAATCTCGAACTCATCCTAGCTTTGATCAGCAAAGATTTAGTCTCAGCTCCATCCAAGCTCATTGTTTATCAACTTAGGATCAAAACCTAAGCTAAAATCAATCTTTAATGTTTAATTTTTCACACAAATTCTTGGTTACAAATAACTACAATTGCATAAATTCATTTCATATATTTAAATTAATGAGTACATCAATATGTTTATAGATAGCTATTTCAATCTAATTTAAAGCTAATTTGATCATAGCCAAG
Source organism: Vanilla planifolia (assembly GCA_023846275.1). Classification (NCBI taxonomy): domain Eukaryota; kingdom Viridiplantae; phylum Streptophyta; class Magnoliopsida; order Asparagales; family Orchidaceae; genus Vanilla; species Vanilla planifolia. Next base: position 43,683,377 of record CM043875.1, on the reverse strand, counting down.
CTTGACTCATGATTGGCATATAACATTTTGATTGGCAATAAATTAGATTCATAATTGTGTCATTATACTTTGATTTGTTCCCGTTTTGAGTCAAAATCCAATCTAGTAATGAATGATCTTCAATCTTTGAGCTTAACTACATAGCCTTAGCTGCAGAGTTAGGGAAGACTTACAAGGGCTCAACCCATAATAGAGGCGATAAGTTGAAGTACTCGTCTCCCTCCTGATGAAGCACTGAATTGGTGGATCTCTTGGTGCAGGCTAATGGCATAACAAACGAACCAAAAATGTTGGAGTTTCTGCTTAAGAAACCAGGGCGTGTAGAATTCAAAAGGGAAAAAAGAACCTGCTTCAGGGAAATGGGAAAGGTGAGCAAGCCAGATTTCTCCGGTGGCTTGACGACCTCCTTCATGATCTGCCGCCATGACCTGCAGATGGCGGTGCAGGCCACCACGTTACGCCGTGCCGGCCATGAGGTCTGCGCAGTTTCCACTCTCTTCAATATGTCGAACAGAAGCTCTGGAGGCAAAACCTCCCACTTTCCATTCTTCTTCCGGTCATCTATCTCCTCCTCCTCCTCCTCCAGCGGTGGCAGCTGTTGGTGCTGTTTAGATGGGCCCCGTGAGTCTCTCATCCCCTTGGTCTCATGAACCATCCCTTCAAAGGTCATGGGAACATCAGTGAAAGCTGGCTCTAAGAAAAAGAACTAAGGTCAGGAATTGGAAGCCAGTTGCAGGCTTCAAGTTTCCCAAAAGAGAAAATAATCTTAGTTGTCCTTCCTGTGGTACAAAAAGGTCGAGATTTATCAATTGGAGGCATCAACGGAAGGCCCTTTTGTTTCATACGGATCATTTAAAGAGAGGGCAACCATTAGGTCATTCGCATTTGGGCCAAATTCCCAAGTTCCAGATCGAGTTTGTTGAGTACTACCATGAAAGGGGAGCTTTTTAGGGGAAGACAAATTGAGAGAAAAGGAAACAGCGTCTATTTCGGTGCAACCATCCTAACGAGATAGAATGAGGAGATGTCCGAAAATCCCAACCCTTAAAGAACGAAAGAGGGAGGGATGGAGAAATGAGAGCCAATTAAAAAGAAGTCGATTCGCGAATAATTAAGTGAATACCTTAAATCAGAATCGAAATCTCGGAAGACTCCTCCATTCTCTCTTTCCCTTCGCTTTTGCTTTGCTCGGCCAACGGAGGCTTCGTGTGGTTCCCGTCGCGGCCGAGCAGCCAACGCGGGGAGATTCTCCCGTTTCCTTCCAACTCCAAAGAAGGGACCGTTTAAAAACTAATGGTTGAGGCATGTTGGATAAAAGAGAAGCATTCCCGCATGAGACTGAAGAAAAGCTCACGTTTCTCCGAACCCATGTATATATGTAAATATATGTGTGTGTGTATCTATATATATATATATATATATATATATATATATATATATTAGAAAAAAAAATAGTTTCTAACTATTTTTCTTTTTTTAAAATAAAAATATGCTTCAAAATATAATCAAGAAATAACTTATTACATTTGAAAAAAAAACATATATTATAAAAAACTTAGTTAATAATATACCTCACCAAACTCATCTTTGGGATTGTGTGAATGATCCAAATATCATATTAGTTTTCTATGGCGACATTTGGCAAGGAAATTTTTAAAAAATAGTATTTTATGTAAAAGAAAAAATGTAATTTTTTAATAATGTTTTAATATTTTAAAATAAATAAGAAATTACAGAAAAAAACAAAATGCATACTTCAAGAAACTATGGTGACATTTGGCAAAAATAATATATTATGTAAAAGAGAAAATATAATTTTTATATTTTTAAATTTAAAAAAATTACTTTTTTTTATAAAATAGTAAATGAATAAATATTATACATAGATCACATATTTATCTCTATTGGTAATACCAAAATTATCCACTTTCTTTATGCATTGAAAGCCTCATCAATATTTAAATAAGTAGTTACACCAAAAAAACAAAATGCAAACTTCAATGATAATCTAAAAAATACTTTCACGTGACATTTTATCATGTAATACTCAAATTTTAAAAAATAATTCCTTACTGTAAACTCTTTTAAATTATCATAAAATTACTATATTCTTCTCAAAAATTGAAATAAAATGGTTAAAAATTATTTTGAGAAATCTTAGTGAATAATCTATTTAAATGGGAAGACATAGCATTTTTGTATTTTTAATAAATTATCTATTTAATGCTTATGTACTAACATTAGTGAATATTTAACATTTATAAGACAAACACTCATCAACTACGTCAGCGTCCAATACAATATACTACAAATATATTGTAAAATAATTTATATTATAGTCAAGCTACAACATATATCAAACATTAAATTAAAATAACTTTATAAATTATCAATAAAAAACATCACATATATGTTTCAAATTAACATATTAATATATTTAATAAAACATTTTATACCATAATTATAATTGGCCTAGTTATTGATGGCATCGTCTTCACAAACTCACCGATTCCCTGCAAAAACTCTCAAGAGCAGCAGCAATCTAAAAAGCCATCAACCTCGGCAGAATACCTCCGTCGAAAGCACCTGAAATGATCAACGTGTGAAGATGTGAAGAAATCATACGAACGAACGGCTTTTCCCAGGGACTTCTGCTCTTTGATAAATGACTCCACCAAGCTCGCCGGAATCACCCGGTCAGCTGAACTGTAGAGGTAAAGCTGGGGGCAGGAAGGCTGGTTCTTTGATAGAACGGATATAACTGCACCCAATTTCCTGTAAAATGGTACATAAACTGGGTTAACTGATACAAATGACGTTATTGGAAAAAGCTGATGACGAACCGCTCGACGATCGGAAGAAACAGGAAGAGGGCGAAGAACCTCTCCAAGATGAACTTGGTCATTATTTCGAGCAAAGACGACTTCCAATCTACTTTGCTGCCTCCTTTGTTGTTACCACAAGAGGTATCACCATTGGCAAGCTCATGGGAAATGTTGGCACAAGTGTTCTTCTTCATCAAAGCAGCGCAGAAGCCTGCAGCCCAGATCTACAGCAAAACGTCTCAGATACAATGAAAACACATTAAAAGGGCACAACAGCTAAATTAACTTACTAGTTGAGTTAAAAATAAACGTTTTTGACTCTTTGGTTTTGTAAAATTGGCAGAAAAAGTGAAACAGTCAAATCATAAGGAACTTCCTGGAATGACACTTACCTAAGAAGAGAAGAACTTCCATTGATGGATGTTTTCACTTAGTAGAGAAGAAGATGAGCTAAATAAATTATTTTCCTAAAGCAAACTAAAACAAGAAGCCTATTTCAGACCTTTGGGTTTATCTCAGGAGCAGGTCCTGAGTCCACTATACATCCTTTAATCTTTACCACAACATCACCCCTCGACTGCAGGTTCATTAGTATTGAACCATAGCTGCAACAGAAAAAATATGTTATTAACTAATGTCAAAATGGTAGCCATTTGGCATACATAACTAAATATTTTTTTTCCACATATGAAATGAAATAAATAAAGCATAGACAAAGAACAAAGAAACAGCTCCAATAACACCAACAAACGGCAAGCTTACCCTACATTTTCCACTGGTCTCAGCTTAGTAGACCCTCTCTTCTTGCCTTCACATGATAGTAGATTTCAAAAAACAGAATGCAATAATCTTTAATCAATGTTTATTTAGTGTGATTTCAAACTAAAGAAAAGATTAAGGATTAACTTGGCTTGTCTAGGCACAAAAACTCCACAATGTATCAATTATTAAAACTTTTGTGCACTAGCTTTAAGTATGATAGCTACAAAACTGCTTTACAAGTTTGAGTCTACTTTCAACAAAAAGGTAACAATAGCTCGTGATCATGTTCTTTTGTTTGGCTGATCATTTTCATTGTTGGGTTAAGCAAACAACATCAACATCTCTGAAAATTCTTTTGTGTTCATTGAATATAAATAATATCAAGATCTGAACTAAGTTTGTACACTCTATTTTTGAAGAAAAAGGAGAAACAAAAGGGGATTTTTTTAAACAAAAAAACAATTTTATGCAAGCAAACAAGAACATTTTGGTTTTCTGGGTTTAATGCAATTTTATGACAAGAAAGAAGAAACAAAGTAATAAATAAAAGAAACCTTGATGATAGAGCTAAGAGTGCTAAGAGAACAAGCAAGCATGAAATAAAAAAAATTTGCAAGCGGGACCATTATCACGTGTTGATAGCAAGCTCTTAAACCTTAAAAATAGCATGCATAATTCTAACCAGTCCAAGTATTATAGGTTCTAGATGTACCATCCCACTAATAATCAAGTATTATATGGGCGGGTTAAGGGATGACAGTGATGCAAACTATGATGTAAAGGTGCACGTTATGTACCAAGAGCCATAAGAAGGCTTCAGTGTTGTAGGTGCACAAGTATCGAACAAGAGTTATCATCACCTATATTTTGAACATATTGAAAAACAATTTATGGTTAGGTGCTCAAAGATGCTCAAACTTTCAACTCAAAGCTTCATGTGTTGCTAGTAACCATTCACAAGTTGTTATACTCTCGTCCTCTTTTGCTAGCATGAACATTGAATGACTCCCTTTATACTTTATTAGGTCCTTCTGATTTCACTGGTCTTTGGCTGCCTCATCCAGATTCGTTCTGGCATATCTATTTTCCTAGTTAATTGATTGGGCCCTTTCCTTTGTCTAACCTTGGTGCATCTATGCAATATGTTAGACCCTCACCTTCACTAAAGCTAAGCCCAAGCTTGAGCTTGGATACATTCTTCATGTCACAAACAATCTTCTATCGATTGTCTGATCCTTCTCGACAAATCACATGACCATTATCATTCTGTATCTCTTAACATTTCAATCATCTAATATTCATTAAGTATTGTGAGGTTTTTGACATCCATGTCATGTACTAAAGCTTATTTCAATCCAACTTGCCAAAATCGGTCTCAAATGCAAAGCTACATCATTTTTCCTAAAGAAACCTATCTTCAATCCAAATAACAAAAACTTTCTTCCTCTGTAAGACTTATCTGATTCAAGGTGATGCATGCTCTTTAAAGTTCTTGTATGCTTGGTCTTCGCACAGTGCATACAACCTACTGTTTTGTTTATTTCTTTCTTTTACTTTGCGTCTACCATAACCAAAGGACTGTTATTCCAACAAGGTTCACCATGTGGAACATTTCTATCTTTTGTGATGGCAAATTTTGTCCTCCTGAGGGTTTTTTGTATCACTATTCACAATGTGTTATAAATTCCTACATAGTCTTCCATTATTCTATGGTTTAAACAATCAAAAAAGCAATGGTGCTCCACACTCATAAGAGTAATAGTAGTACAAGTGTCAAAGGTTATATATTGTATCAACACCAACAATCATACAAAAACGACCTTATAATGACAGAAAGAAAATTTGACTTAGAAGCGTCTAACATTAGTTCACAAACACATATCCGTTCGTGTCACACCAGTTCCATAAGTTCACTGGTACAAAATTTGGTTGAAAAATGCTTAAAAAATGCTCAAAATTGATTTTTTTATTGATTTTATTGCTTGTCTCTGTCCATCGCTGCCTCAGTAGCCACTGCCACTGCCACTGCTTGAGCCGACCCACACTCCCACATGACTCGAATAACCCGGGAACACTATTTGACCCACTCGATGACCAGTTACTTGCGACAACCTGGTTGATCCACACCAACTAGCATGTACCAACACCAACCCGTCAGTCCTCGTTGACCCAAGCTGTTCCGCCCGACCCGCGCCTACCCAAAACCTTATCGGACACACGAAGACATCCACCCGTGCCTCACCAATCAGGCTCAACCATTTTGCCTCTCATCATTTCACCACCCATCGTTAGCACTGCTTGAAACACATAATCTGTTTGAGAATTACTTAATGTAATTAATTTTAGAGCTTTTTGTCAATTTTTATTTAGAATATTTCTTTTATAATTTATATTGAATTTTAGAATTTTGAAATATCTTTTAGAATTCTAAAATGTGTCATTTGATATTTTTAAATGTTATTTTACATTTCTAAATTAGCCAATTATTATTATACCTTTAAAGCCTTTATAACTAGAAATACTCACGATGCTACAGAGAAATAAATGATGAAAAAAAAAATTATTTTGTTTATGTGCTTTCACCTTTGTGAACAAAATGTGTGCGTCCAATTCTAGCTGGAGAGATTCCAACTTCCCTTGTAAGATACAAAGATCGAAAGTGAAACACATTCCACCAAGAGAGTTGACAACCAAATCTCTTGTGAGAGACAAGGATCGAAAGCGAGAGACCTTCCATCGAAAAAGTCAATAACCAAAAAAATTATTTCCGCTAACACGCCAAGTTTCCTATAAACCCAAATCACCACCACATCGCCCTTTTACTCTTTTGATGCTCTAAACACCAACATCTATGAAACTACAAGACATCATAACAAAAAAGGTGTACATCTTTTAACAATTTTATTTTCTAGATAATAATTTAAAATTAGAGTTATCATTTTCGATTAAAATATCTCACATAGAGTTGTCTTAAATTGTTTATTTTATATGTGTAAAATTAGATATGACAAAAACGATTTTGTAGGATTTTATACTTAATGCTTAAGATGTTATTACTTACTCAACTTAACAATCCATATTATAGGTTTGGAACATCAATTTTTGAATAGTTATAAAATATCACACACAGCAATAAATCCTGATTAGTACATAATATTTTTTCATATTTCATAATAATCTATTGAGCACCTCTAATATTATAGGCTCTAATTTAGATCCTAAAAGAAGTCTAAATTTGTCCTACAATAAGATTTTAATAGCTCAATTAATGTACAAATTTACTTTTGTTAAGCTAATTTCCTTTTATTTAAAAAGGCATTCAACCTTGTAAAAGGATCTCCAATTTGAATCCATTATTGATAAATGATGGAAAAGAAAAAATCAAATGGATTCCTAAGTCAATTTTTTGCAAGCACTCAAAATTTACAGTGACTCAAGTTTCTTTCTTTTTGGGCATCAACAAAGGCTCGACATGCCAAAATTTCTCTACACAAGCAATTCCGATCTAATCCCATCTTAGCACTCTTTAAATTGTTGAAAACCTTTATAAATTTACAGGAAGGCAAGCAAAAGTAAAGTATAAACATTTGAAAACCCCTCATACAATCACTACTTAGCCATAGGCAAACAAGAAACATTTTTTTAATAAAATCTATGTCATGGATTGATATGTAGGAATAAGCAAACTTAACCATCCCCTAACTGTTCCTACATCATAACAGCACACAGTTTCTTCATAGAGTTCGAGCAAAAAGGATATAGAACTAGTGAAAAACAAAGCAGAGAAGAGTTACACTAGCCAACCAAAATTGCTGAAGGTGTGGAAGAGCAAACGGCGCTCCGTTCCATCGCTCTCCCTCTCCGAACACCAATCAGCCAGTTCAGATGCAAGCATCGCGATCCTCTCCTCCATTCTCCGCCCGAAATCTAACCCAAACGCCTCAAACAGAGGCACAACGAATAGGACCGGCCTAATCCCTCTTGCTTCGTAGAAATCGGCGTATTTCTTCAAATGCTTCTTATCCGCCCCCAGCCACCCCAGGATCACCACCGTCCATATCTCCCCCTTACGGCCGCAAAACTCTATATCCCGGTCGCCAATGGCAACCTCCTCAAGGCGTAACCCCTTCCCTGGATCCGGAAAACAGAATGCCTGGAAAAGCGCCTTCCTAGCGGGCGGCGAGTCTGCGAAGAGTGGGACCGGAAGGAGGTCACTGCCGACGCCGAAACCAACGGCTTCATAGAATGGGGAACCTTTGCGCGGCGAACGGTGAGAAGTAGGACTTCGAAGGAAGAGAGGTAGAAGAGAGGAGGTCTTAGAACGGTGGAGAAAAGCACCGGGAAGGTGAAGACAAACGGAGGCAGCCATCGCCGGCGAACTGCTGCTTCTGAAGACACTCTTTATCGCTGTCGCCAACAGTTGGCATTTCTCGGAACTGCCACCTAACTACACAAAGTTTTAATTAATATTTTTTGGAAAAAAATTAATTGAGCACGTTCTCTTAGAATTTCTCAATTGAGAATAGGCGCTTCTTCTTTCATGTCGTGCCAGTTGTTAGAACGTTGCTGCGTTTAAAGACGGTTCGTTTTGGAGTTCATACCATTTTATTTTTTAATTCCATACTCAAATTAATTTTTTGATTTTTTTTTTATCTTTCTATATTATATTTTTTTTCTTTTTGTTCGATTTAAAGTTGCTAAATTACATTTAAATAAAATTCTACTTGAAAACCTATATTTCAGTTGTTAATAATAGACATCATATAAAATCTATTTAATTTTTTAACAACCAAAACGTATATTATCATTTAATATTGATAATAATTACTATTAATTTCAAATAATTTATTTTATATATTTATTTTAATTTTAAATTATATGTTATATCTCATTAATTTATTAAAACTAAATCCAAATTGCATGTTCTTTAATAATCGAAATCGACATTAAACTAGTTGATACAAAGCAACTGTTGAAGTTAAAGAGAGCTATAAAAAAGCACGTGAATTTATATAAATAAAAATGATCATAAAATTATTTGATAACCTTTTAATATATTAAAATTAAACGGGAAACCATTATTACACTCCATAAAAGAAAGCATCAAGCATCAACCAAATATTTAATATTAGACATCAATATTAAAAAAAACATTTATTTTATATTATTTAATTATCAAACATTATTCAACAGCAAAGCAAAGATGATAAAAAGGGTGCTCTTAGTTCATACATATTAACATCAAAACGTATTTATTCATATACAATCCAACATCATGCATTTTAATTAAATATATAATTAAAATTTTTCATCATTTTTATATACTTAATACGCTTCTATTTTTCTCATCTCCAAACGCAACCATCAAAACCAATAAAACCATAGAAATGCAGCTTAATTTTAAGCAGGATTAATTCACGCGAATTAACCCAGACCTTAAAGGAGAAGTAGGTCAGTTAAGTGCAATTCTTGATCGAAAATGTTTTGCTGTTGAAGACTGAATAAAACCGGCGAAACGGGTTAAAAGATCAGGTTATATATATACACGCAAGCAGACGTCATCAACTTCTTCCACCTGACATAAATCTAAAGTAGGGCAAGTACTAACTAAACTAATAAGGTAGGATCAACAGGTTTTGTTATAGGTTACAGATATCGCACCTGATAAGCATGAAACAAGGCACACGAAAAGATCAATCCCTTCTACCAGTTGACTTCTTCCCACCATAGCTCTGTTGGCATCGAAGGGTAAAAATGGAAAAAGAAATTATTCAGTGTTTAATGATTCTTGTAAGAGGAGCAGGACAGGTTTGAACAGGTTATTATTTACTAGAGATTAAGCTTACCTGCTTCCCAATGTCGAAAGGGATATATTTATACTTGATCATGTGTAGAATTTGTCGTTTCATCGTGAGGGCAAAGAGGACAACCCAGTAGAAGAGAAGTATAGGCCAAAAAACAGGCACATCGAATATTGAAAAGAATGTCATGATAAAAGCAACACAGAAAGCTTTAGTTATGGCATACCTGAAAACGAAAAACAATGTGTCAAAGCCAAGGAAACCATATGTATGAATTAATAATGATATTTGATGTACTGTTCTTTATTACAAGAAGAAACCATCTTATTTAAATAATTATACATTGAGATTACTAACAAGAACACTGGCCTTAATCCCAACAGGTGGCTTAAAATAAGGAATATAAAAGAAAATAATAATAATAATATTGTTGGATTTACTAACAATGGTTGGACATGATATGTAAATGATAAAACCTATAACTATGGAGAAACTTGATAAATTCAAGTCGCAAGCTCAAATAATAAATGAAAAGACAATAGCACGGTGTATTTTCCTCGAAAAATGGAGAAAGATAAAAAGATTGGGAAAGAAGCAACAAAGGAAATTGCGAAAGGTTTTGTTTTCAAATTTATATTAAGTCCAATATAAACAGGGAAAACAAGCCAGAACAAGTGCTAACTGGGGAACAAGTAAGAAGAAAGTATAAGTCAACAAAAGAAAAATCAAAAACCTTTTACAACTTATGTTCAACAGACACCAATCACAACCTTAATGGCATCCCATAGCTACACATTATGCCCTAGTATCAAAGAGAAAATTGCACCACTTAGTTGTAAATTTTACCAAAAGTTAAGGACACATCTTTACATTTTAGAAAAAGAAATTTAGAAATAATAACATTTTCATAGCTTCATCGTGATAGTGTCAAGACAGAATGAATATACTTGCAACATTTATAAAACTTCAAGACCCAGGAGTCTATTTTTTAAATCTATGAGACTAATTTGCAATAATAGCAAACAATGGGATCTATTTATAACATAGCCCAATTAATGTGTTCCTGTTATAGTTCATCCAAAATATTAATATCTCGTGTTGATGTGTCCATGATTCATGAAAGCGTCCAAATATGGAATTTTGCGATCAATACTATGCAAAATAATCGTTAATTCCCACCCTCTACCCACATACATTTTTTAGTCTCAATTAAAGTACCCAAAAGGTTTATAAAAAAAATTAACTAAAGAGATTGAACACATTGAGACATACCAAGAAAGTCATTCTTCTAGGATGATATAAAACACTAATCCATACAATTATTTTCTAAAACATCCATCACCATGTCACTTAGGTTAACCTCGTTCTTTATTTTCTCATTTCCTATCTGGTTGAGAAAATTATTGAAACACAATATTCTACTTTTTCTTCTTCTTATTATATTATTATTATTATTATTATTATTATTATTATTATTTATTTCTTACTCTGTTTCTCTTTTCTTCCTTTACTTTTTTCATATTCTTATTCTTCTCCTCACTCTTATACTTATTATTCATCATCTTTTTCTTTGTTCTCTTATTCTTAGGTAGAGAAAATGACTGAATTGTAAATTAATGGAAGACTTCCTTTGCGATTTAAAAAACAAATTCAACGAATAATTGACAGCTCAATCAACTCTAAAACACTCAAACTTAAGATTAAGGATGCCAATATATTGATTATTTTATCAAACCATTAAAAAAAAGCACAAGAAGAACATACATGCACACTTGGAACTCAAAAAGCTGTTGAAGTTAAAGGGTCAACTTAAAAAGGGTTGATCATGCAATGGACAATTGTTAGTTGACCAAGACATAAGGCTTTTGAGAATGTCATTCAAGATAAATTAGTTGGTCATCAAGATTATCCTTACAAAAAAAAGTAGTTAAAAGTTGAATTTAAAAGGTTGAAAGGGTAAAAATAACTAAGAATTGGTACATCAGCAACCAATTAATCAATCCCACAGATTAATTTCAAACCTCTTTTTTTTCTCCTATCTCTCGCTTATAAACCCTATCCCCTCAAAAATGGTCAAGGCACCTCCAACCCCAAGGAGGTAGTGGTCAACCCTTAAATCTCCATGAAAAGTGTTTGTGCTGTTAATGATGCTGCAAAAAGCAAGGTGATATTTTTTAAACAAACACACGATCCCTTAAAAGCTTTCTTCTAGGTAATCCCTTCTACAATTGCCCTCCTAACTTCCTTTCCAATATCAAATCACTAATACACTAATCCGCATTAGATCCATATAGCCTTTTCCAAAACCACTCTGAAGAAGCAGACATGAAAAAAAAAAGGAAACCGACCACACTTTGTCGGGTTCCCTGGGAAAAACACCCTATGTTGGAATAAAGGGGAATCAATAATCCAATGTGTTTTTGACATCATTTCCTACACATCTCTACAAGAATCCCCCTTCCCGCTGATTGCAAGCGAAGAGAGGTCTTCTTCAAAGACCCCTTCGAGTTGGCCAAAGTCCTTCACCCTCATTATTGAAGATTGTTCGCAGATTGAGCTGCATAAGTTCAAGGTTTGGAAACCTTACGTCTACGCTCCTGAGTTCACCTCCAATTCTCAAAAGTTCTAGCTGCCTTCTCTCAACCACAAAAAGCAATTCACTTGTCTTCGCCACTTTTCGAGCCCTCGAAACCCTTCAACCTCTTTTTCTTTTTTTATTTTCTCTTTCTAAAAATAAAGTTATCCTCATCTCCATGAGAGTTGTCAGCACTCGATCATGCTTATTAGGGATTTTATGGCATAGTGTCTAATCACAGTTTTTCAAAAATTACCTACACTGCATGAGAAGATCTCGAAAGTTGAATGTGAAATATGGTTCAATAAGAAAAAGGTGAATTGCTAAAAATAAAAATTTCAGTTTCTTACAAAAAAAAACATTCAAAAAAATAATTTTTAATAAACTTGAGAAAAACTATAAAAGTGATTTTGTATAAATTTTAATTTTAATTTAAAACATGTTAATTTTCGTATAATAATAAATTTTTATAAAAATTGTAAAATGAAAAAATGAATAAAAATTAAAAATATACTCTAACACTTTTTAGATAATTCGACTTAAAATCAATTTTACATTTACTCACGAAAAAACAAAACACTCAATATAAGCCTTTCGCTGAAAGACGGGTAGGCTAAATCCTTTCAACAACGAAACAACATAGGCAAACTACTACGACCTTACAATTAAATAAAGATGACAATTAAAAAAATGACATAAAATCGAAATTAATACAAACAAAATCCTGTATTTGATAAAACGATTAATGAGACACAAGTATTTTAATTAAATCAATTAGGAACAGAAAAAATGAATTACTTATATAATTTGAGAAGAAAGTTGAATCTAAGAGTTTGACGACTAAAGAACACAGCACATAGAAGTAACGATGAACATGGGCTGCTAATGGCTTAAATGTAGCAAATTAAATTTTTTTAAATTACATAAAAATTCATCAATCCTTTTCGTACAAAAATTATCCCATTTATAAACATTTTACAACTAAAAACATTTATCAAACAATCAAATCAGCTGTTAATGCTTCCGCCGTTGGTATATTTTAATAAACAAAATATCATTTAAATAAAATAATCTAACTACTCTTAATAATGGCTAAAAGAACCATTGCGCAAGAGTCGAACGATCAGAAGCATCTGGGACTGTTAGATCACGAAAACTATAAGATCAGACGAATAAGATTCAGCTAATGTTGTTTAGAAATTAGATTTGATCAAAACTCATAGATCTGATTTGTGATCGGACAACTGGATCTTGATCTTTCGCGTGGATAAAAGATGGACCGTAGGACCGCGACATGAAGTAATCGAGCAAATGATAGTATCAGATATTATAAAAATGCAAGCAAGATCGTTCAATCGCAAATTTGCACGATCGGATGTTTCCAGTTACTCCCGCAATTCGAAAGCATGTAGTGCAAAAACAAAGCAAAGGTTTAGTCCCCACATTGCAAAAGCTAGTGAAGAAATAGTCTTTTTAAAGCTTTGTGTGATTTTGTAAGTTAGCCTATTAAAGTTAGCTGCCTCCTAACTTACTCGAGAAGTCATGTCCCATTCAGCTAGTGATGTCTTATTCTTGATTTAAGGATGATTTATGGATGCGGGAGTGATAACCTGATTCGACACACTTTAATACAAGTGTTGGATTAATTACGCGACCCGTTTACTGTACTAAATCGGCTCAGGCTTCATTGCCCTGAGCCTAAGCTATTTACTGTACATAACGAGTTAACATGTTAAGTAAATTTACAATTTTTACCAATTAATTAATACTATTATAACATATTATTTTGTAACAAATTAATTAAGATTTCAAAATCTAATTAAAATAAAATAATAATTAAGATAAAATATATTAAAAACCTAAATATATTTTTTTAAGATAATTAATTTTAATTTAATTTATATACCTTATAATAAATATTTCAATCATGTTTAATATTTTAATTAAAATAAAATTTAAAATGTATATCTTGGTAATTTGTCACTCCAACCAAAACAATCTCTATGGATTAGATGTTTAGTCATCTTTTTTTTAAGTTCTCCCACAAACAAGAACATCAGCTATCTAAACTCTAAAAATTCAATCAAACAAATTCATTAGAAGTGCTTAGGATTTGTTATCATAAAAAAAAAGCACCATTACTAGAGATCAATAATACAATAGAACACACCTTCGACCGACGTTGACCAGCTTCAATCTTAGCAAACTTCAATCGACACGGACATGCACCGACACATTTCGACACACCAACATGCTTTGACAGGCGCCGACAAGCTTCGACACATGCCATTAACTCTAACCCACACCAGCACGCACCAAGTAGCAATAACCCATGCCAACCTAAGCTGACCCACACCAGCTCTTGAGTCCACACGTACCATTGGATCCAACCGAACATCCTCCTTGCCGCCTCAGCATTCTGCCACACCATTTAAATGCCAACCATGTTACCTTCATTTCCAAAATTACCAAGACATCCTAAATAAAGACAAACTACCCTTAATAATGTCATGTACCCAAACAAAACTTAAATTCGAGCCCCAAAACCAAAATCTTGCCATGCTATGCCAATCCACCTCGAAGGGTGCTCCAATTGTCCGCTCAACATATTTGGAAATCCAACTTGATCAAACTACCTCGTCTTTGCAATAAGTAAATTTTTGTTAAATTTTATTAAATTTCATTTTCACATAATGTTTTGACACACAAGAGCTTTCTAAAGATTTTGAAACCTCGTCTACAAAGCAAGAAAGGGGCTTGCGTCAACAAGCTTCCTGACATGCTAAGAATATATCAAACAACTCCTTCCGCAACCAAAAGAGAATCACTATAATCTTTGGTTTATGGCTTTGAAGCTATGTTCCCTGTAAAAATAAACCATTCCAATCTACAAGTCCTTAAATGAATGCCAAAACATAGTCAATGTTTAGCAAACAAATGAAGAAACCAAAAAAACTAAAACTAGATCTTCTTGAAGAAAAACGACTTTAAGCACACTTAAAATAGTTAAAAAAAAAACGAAGTATGAAAAAATACTTCATCAACCATGTCAAAAGACGTCCTCATAAAGTAAGGGACCTTGTCTTTAGAAAATACAAAAATTCAAAACAATAAAAAATGCTCAATAAGTTAACCCCAAATTAAGAAAGGTGGGTTATATCACGTCAAAGAAGTTGTTGAACCAAATGCTTATTAGCTTCAAACAAAAGACAGTAATGGATCACTTGAAAAAATTTTACCCATAAAGGGAAAAGATCACTAAAGGTATAAGTTAACATGTTTTATTAACTCTCAATACAATATCTGTATGTCTATTCTTTTAATCAATATAACTAAGAACCACTCATAAAATCTAATAAATATTCTAACACAACTTAAAACTTGACTAACACACGATATTTCTATAAACTTAAGATGATATGTATTCAAGTTTTTATTATAATTTGTCATTAGCTAATGTTCTCTACAAAAAGGTTCCATAATATCAAAATAGTTGAATCATCAAGGCAACACAACTAAAGCCCTAGAAGTACAATGCCTTTGATGGTGAAATAACAGAACCTTTGATGATAACTAGGAGAATAATATTTTGGTAAGCACAACGATTCTAAAAAAAAGAATAACTTCTTAACAAGAATGCAATGATAAGAATTCGACAAATCATTTCCAGTATTGAGAAGGATATCGTGTGCACAAAAAATGCAGCATTAATAAGGATTTGATCTAATTAAACTTATCAAATAACTAGAAGACAAAATTAGCCTAGCATAATCCATACATGCAAAAGTTTAGGACATAATACTTGAACCACAAGGAACAACAAGGCTGTTGAAGCTAAAGGGTCAACTCAAAAAGGGTTGATCATGCAATGGACAATTGTTAGTTGACCAACACATAGGGCTTTTGAGAATGTCATTCAAGATAAATTAGTTGGTCATCAAGATTATCCTTTCAAAAAAAAGTAGTTAAAAGTTGAATTTAAAAGGTTGAAAGGGTAAAAATAACTCAGAATTGGTACATCAGCAAGTAGTAAATTAATCCCACAAATTAATTTCAAACCTCTTCTTTTTCTCCCATCTCTCCCATATAAACCCTATCCCCTAAAAAATGGTGAAGGCACCTCCAACCCCAAGGAGGTAGTGGTCAACCCTTAAATCTCCACGAAAAGTGTTTGTGCTATTAATGATGCTGCAAAAAGCAAGGTGATATTTTTTAAACAAACACATGATCTCTCAAAAGCTTTCTTCTAGGTAATCCCTTCTACAATTGCCCTCCTAACTTCCTTTCCAATATCAAATCACTAATACACTAATTCACATTAGATCCATATAGCATTTTCCAAAACCACTCTGAAGAAGCAGAAATTAAAAAAAAAAGGAAACCTAACACACTTTGTCAGGTTCCCTAGGAAAAACACCCTATGTTGGAATAAAGGGGAATCAATAATCCAATGTGTTTTTGACATCATTTCCTATACATCTCTATAAGAATCCCCCTTCCTGCTGATTGCAAGAGAAAGAAGAGAGGTCATCTTCAAAGACCCCTTCGAGTTGGCCAAAGTCCTTCACCCACATTATCGAAGATTGTTCACAAATTGAGCTGCCTAACGTCAAGGTTTTGAAACCTTACGTCTACGCTCCTGAGTTCACCTCCAATTCTCAAAGTTCTAGCTGCCTTCTCTCCACCAAAAAAAGTAATTCCCTTGTCTTCGCCACTTTTCGAGCCCTCGAAACACTTCAACCTCTCTTTTTTTTTTTCTCTCTAAAAATAAAGTTATTATCATATCCCTGAGAATTGACAGCACTCGAACGTGCCTATTAGGGATTTTATAATGTAGTGCCTAAACACAGTTTTTCAAAAATTGCCTGCACTGCATGAGAAGAACTCGAAAATTGAACGTGAAATGTGATTCAATAAAAAAGGGTGAATTGCTAGGAATAAAAATTTAAGTTTCTTACAAAAAATAATCAAAGAGATAATTTTTAATAAACTTGAGATAATCTATAAAAGTGATTTCGTACAAATTTTAATTTTAATTTAAAACATGTTAATTTTCGAATAATAAGAAATTTTTATAAAACTTACAAAATGAACAAATCAACAAGAATTAAAAATATACTTTAACACTTTTTAGATAATTCAATTTAAAATCAAGCTTACGTTTACTCACGACGAAAACAAAACACTCAATATAAGCCTTTCGCCGAAAGACGAGTAGGCTAAACCCTCACAACAACGAAACAAAATGGGCAGACTACTACGACCTTACAACGAAATAAAAATGGCAATTAAAGAAAAACATTTGATGACATAAAATCGAAATTAATACAAACAAACTCTTGTGTTTGATGAAACGATTAATGAGACACGTGTGTTTTAATTAAATTAATTAGGAATAGAGAAAATGAATTACTTATATAATTTTAGAAGAAATTCAAATTTAAGAGTTTGATAACTAAAGAACACAATGCATAGAAGCAACGATGAATATGGGCTGCTAATAGCTTAAATATAATAGCTTAAAAATTTTTCTTTAAATTGCATAAAAATTCATCAATCATTTTCGTACAAAAATTATCCTATTTACAGACATTGTACAACAACTAAAAGCATTTACCAAACAATCAAATTAGCCATTAATGCTTCTGCCATTGGAATATTTTAATTAAAAAAATGTCACTTAAATAAAATAGTTTAACTACTCTTAATAATGGCTAAAAGAGCCGTTCCACAGGAGTCGAACGATCAAAAGCATATGGGACTGTTAGATCATGAAAACTATGAGATCAAACGAATAAGTTTCAGCTAACGTTATTTAGAAATTAGATTTGATCAAAACCGATAGATCTAAATTGTGATCGGGCAACTGGATCTTGATCTTACGCGTGGATAAAAGATGGTCCGTGGGATCGCGACACGACGTGATGGAGCAAATGATATTATCAGACATTATAAAAATGCGGACAAGAGCAGGATCGTTCGATCGCAAATTTGCATGATTGAATGGTTCGAATTACTCCTGCAACTTGAAAGCATGACATGCGAAAACAAAGCAAAGGTTTAGTCTCACATTGCAAAAGCTAGTGAAGAAATTGTCTTTTTAAAGCTTTTTGCGATTTTGTAAGTTAACCTATTAGAGTTAGCTGCCTCCTAGCTTACCTGAGAAGTCATGTCCCGTTCAGCCAGTGATGCCTTATACTTTGAATTACGGATGATTTACAGATGCGAGAGTGCTAACCCGATCCAACACACTTTAATGAAAGTGCAACATTGATTACCCGACCTATTTACTGTACTAAATCGGTTCAGGCTTCATTGCCCTAAGCCAACGATATTTACTGTACATAACAAGTTAACAGGTTAGGCAAATTTATAATTTTTATCAATTAATTAATACTATTATAACATAATTTTTTTGTAACAGATTAATTAAGATTTAAAAATCTAATTAAAATAAAATAATAATCAAGATAAGATATATTAAAAATATTAAAAACTTAAATATTATTTTTAAGATAATTACTTTTAATTTAATTTGTATACCTTATAATAAATATTTTAATCATACTTAACATTTTAATTAAAATAAAATTAAAAAACTTAAAATAAAATTTAAAATACATATCTTGATAGTTTGCCACTCAAATCAAGATAATTTTCATGGATTAGACATTTGATCATCTTTTTTTTTAAATTTTCCTACGAACAAGAGAATCAGTTATCTAAAATCTAAAAATTCACTCAGACAAATTCATTAAAAATACTTATGATTTGTTATCATCAAATAAAATATCATGGTTAGGGATCAACAATACAACAGAACACACAACTGTCTTATGTCGACCAGCTTCAATCTTCGCAAACTTCAATCGGCACAGACATGCACCGAAATGTTTTGATACACCAACACGCTTTGACGTGCGCCGACAAGCTTCGACTCATGCCACTAACACCGACCTAAACCAACACGCACCAACTAACAATAAACTATGCCAACCTAAGCCGAAACACACCCACTCGCGAGTCCACGCGTAACATTGGATCCAATTGAACGTCCGCGCCGCCTCAACATTCTGCCACACCATTTAAATGCCAACCATGTCACCTTCATTTTCAAAATCACCAGGACATCCTAAATAGAGACAAACTACCATTAATGTCTTGTACCTCAAAAAAGCTTAAATTTGAGCCCCCAAACAAAAATCTTGCCATGTTGCACCAATCCGCCTTGAATGGTGCTCCAATTCTCCACTCAAACATATTTGAAAATTCAACTTGATCAAATTTCCTTGTTTTTGCAATAAGTAAATTTTTGTTAAATTTTTTAAATTCAATTTTCACATCAACACGTTTTGACACTGTTTATGAAAATACAATTATCATCTAAAGTATGCCTCTTTAACCTATCATTGAACAAATGACCAAACTGAGACAACAAACAAGAACTTTCTAAAGATTTTGAAATCTCGTCTAGAAAGCAAGAAGTGTCAACAAGCTTCCTGACATGCCATGAACATATCAAACAACTCCTTCCACAACCAAAGGAGAATCCTTATAATCTTTGGTTCATGACTTTGAAATTATGTTTCCAGTAAAAATCAACCACTCTAATCTACGAGTCCTTAAATGAATGCCAAAACATAGTCAACTTTTGGCAAAAAAATGAAGAAACCAAAAAACTAAAGCTAGATCTTTTTGGAAAAAAAAACAGTTTTAAACACACTTAAAATAGTTCAACAAAAAGCAAAGTATGAAAAAGTACTTCGTCAACCACGTCAAAAGATGTCCTCATAAAGTAGGGAAACTCGTCCTCAAAAAATACAAAATTTCAAAACAATAAAAAATGCTTAATAAGTTAGTCCCAAATTGAGAAAGGTGGGTTATATCACATTAAAGAAATTGTTGAACCAAATGCTTATTAGTTTCAAAGGTATGAATTAAAACATTTTATTAACTCTCAATACAATGTCTGCATGTCTATTCTTTTAATCAATATAACTAAAAACTATTCATAAAACCTAATAAATATTCTAGCACAACTTAAAACTTGACTAACACAGGATATTTCTATAGACTTAAGATGAATGTATTCATGTTTTTATTATAATTTTCCATTAGCCAATGTTCTCTACAAAAAGGTTCCATAATATCAAAATAGTTGAATCATCAAGACAACACAACTAAAGCCTTAAAAGTACAATGCCTTTGTTGGTAAAATAATAAAACCTTTGATGATAACTAAGAGAATAATATTTTGATAAGCACAACGTGTCTAAAAAACAAAAGAAATATTTCTTAACAAGAATGGGATGATAAGAATTGGGCAAATCATTTCCAGTATTTAAAAGGATATCGTACACAATAAAAAAGGCAACATCAATAAGGATTCGATCTAATTAAACTTATCAAATAACTGGAAGACAATTAGTCTAGAATAATCCATACATGCAAAGTTTAGGACATAATACCTTGAAAAAAACAACCAAAAGGAACAACAAGGAAACAATGACAAGTTATTTCATCATATTCCTCTTCCTTCACAACCACTACCCTCTCCCTTCACTCTTTCCTCTTCACTAAAGCTTAAGGAGAGAACATTGTTGCCACTAATAGATCAAAGGTCACATAACATAGCCTCTTTCCCTAATGAATTTCTTTCCTTTCTTGATATTAATCTCTAAAACATTAGAAAGAGGGATTATCATCATTGGTGCTGATGAGGGCACTGTCGTTGAAACTCTTGAGTGCACTCATCATTATCATATCCTCTAACCTTAGCCATTTCCTATAATACATTGTGGACTTTCCTTCCCCTCCTTGTAGTAAGTACTTTCTTGCTTTTCTTTTCCACCATCTATCTTGTCATAAAAACATACATCATAACATGAAATTGTTCTTTTCCCTTCCCTTCATAACATGAAATTGTGCTTTTTCACTTACTTTTGTTGCTCACACCATAAGCAATAGCTCAAAAGCTTAAGCCCATATGTGTTATAATTTCCATTCCCAAGCATTTTTATAATTGTAAACTTTTCCCATATATTCTTTTGTTAAGAAGTTTATTCCATTGAACTAGATTAAGAATGTTAATTAGTTGTGTTTATAATTGTATGTGTTAATATAGTTTTAATATAAGACCTATTATTTGTTATATGGGTAAATAATTGAACTTGAGATGCAAAATTGGTGAAATTTAACATGTATATATATATATGTATACACAATGTGTGTGCATATGTATATATGTATATACATCTATGTTTGTGTGTGTGTGTGTGTGTGTATATATATATATATGTATACACAATGTGTGTGTATATATATATATATATATATATATATATATATTGATTTGGCAATTTTACCCTTAAAGATCTTATTTATTTTTAAGTTAAATCATCAAAAGGTACATATATCTATGTTTAGGATTCAATTTCAAAATTTATTTTCTTGTAGGAATAACATGTGTTTAACCTAAATTTCACATTTAGGTTGTTGACTCAACCCTATGTAGAGGAGTTAGTTGATCCCAAAAGAGTTTGGATAAGTTGTCCATAATGATGAGCATATCTTTCTTTTTTTGGGATTCTCTCTTTTGGCATTGGCTATATACTTATTCAAGTAATATATGCTTTGATTTTTGTAGATAATATTTATGAGCACATTATATTATAGAGTTTAGCTTTACCTTACAAAACTTATTCCACTATGATTGTTGCATGATGAAAGAGTCTATCTAAATAACCAAGGGATAAAAGGCTATAACACTTCTAAGAAAGTCAGGCTGCACATACCACATGCAATATACAATCCTACAATAAAAAAGAAATAAAAATTAGTTCCTAAGGGATACATATTCAAATTTATTACAAATATTTTAACATTTTCTACTCCAACGAGTATACAAGTTGAAAATGTGAAACCATGGTTATAAGTTTTAAAATGCAATAGCAATTAACTTTAATGGTCTATGAACATCTTAGAAGAAGGATCTTACCATTTATCAACAAAGTTAATAAAGAAATAGTATCAAT